>PVJA010047188.1:0-14780 GCA_004027025.1 Myocastor coypus
GTCTAAGGAGAGTCACCCAGAGAAAAACATTCTCTCAGGCTTTCACAGAAAGCAAAATGGCCAAGCAATAGCCGTGACTCGTCCTGAAGGCTGACACTAACAACAGTTCTACAAAGTACTATCTATGGTCTCAAACTTAATCCTGAGGGGATTTGACCCTGGAAGATATTTATTTGTCTTTTTGAGACAGGGTCTTGCTATGCAGTTCAGTCTGGCCTTAAGCTCACTTTTGTAGCCCAGGCTGGTCTCAAACTCATACTAATCCTCCTGCCTCAGCCTCCCAAGTGCTGGGATTACAGGCATGTGCCACCATGCCTAGCAATTGCTATGCAGTTTAGGCTGGTCTCAAACTCAGAGTAATCCTCAATTCTGGGATTATAGACCTGTGCCACCATGCCTGGCTCTCTGTAGACTATTAATTCTATTTGTTCAAAAGTTTGGTTTGGTTCTAATATTTTATTGTTGACTTTTTTGTCTAAGTGATTTCACTATTTGTGGCAGTGTTAAGTCCGTCTTTACAATTATATTAGTGTTTATTTAATTTTTCATATCTGTCAATATTGGTTCTATACAGTATTTGGTGCATGTATATTTGTGACTATTACCTCTTCCATTTGGATTGTTCCCTTTAAGGATATTATAACCTTCCCTATGTCTCTTAATCAATCTTGGCTTGAAATCCACTTTAGACAAAGTGAGTAGAATCTACTTATACAAATAGACTTGCTACTTATGTCCTTGGGTTGCTGTCACATGGAGTATTGTTTTCCATTTTCTTTTGTTTTATCTATTATTTTTTAATTAAATGTGTTTTTTGTATGCATTGTATCATTGGATCTTGCTGCTTGAACCATTCTGCAATCTCTTTCTTTCAACTGGTGAATAGCGAGCATTAACATTCATCAATATGACTGATATGTATTCATTTATCCTTTTAATATCATTTTCCTGTTGTCGGCTCCCTTTTTTGTATGCTTGCTTAATTGCTTCACTTGCCTGACGGATGCATCCTATTGTGGTTAATGGAGCTGTAGTCCTTGTCATCTATTTTTAGAATGTCCTTCAGAGCATTTAGGAGTGGTGGTTTCATGTACATAAATTTTCTCAGGTGTTTTGTTGTTTGTTTTTCTTTTTCTTTTGCATCAGAGAAGAATCTTATTTAGGCATCAATTTTGAAGGATAATTTTGCAGTGTACATCATTCTGGGTTGGATTTGTGTGTGTGTGTGTGTGTGTGTGTGTGTGTGTGTGTGTGTGTGTTTGAAATACTTTGTATCAAGCTCTCCTTTACTTAAGGCTTTGCATGGACAGTCTGCTGATGTTCTGATGGGCTTTGCTTTACAGGTGATTTGTTTCTTTTACCTAACACCTTATAATATTCTGTTCTTGTGTTGGATTTTGGAAGTCTGACTATTACATCCCTTGTTGTAGATTTTTATTATGATGTTTAGTTTGAATTCTCTATCTCTACGCCTCACTTAGCTTATGTCAAATTCTTTTTCTCTGTCAGGGAAGATTTCTTTTTTTGTCAGATCTTATTTATTTATTTAGTCTTTTTGAGACAGGGTCTCACTATGTAGTTCAGGCTGGGCTTGAGCTCACTTTTGTAACCCTGGCTGGTCTTGAACTCACATCAATCCTCCTGCCTCAGCCTCCCAAGTGCTGGGATTACAGGCACGTGCCACCACACCTGGCTATCAGGGAAGATTTCTGCCATGCCTTCTGTGAAGAGGGTTTTTTTTATGTTTTGATTTTTTAATTTAATTTTTAAAAGTAAAAACAAAAACAAGAACACAAATCAGAAACAAAGACAGAAACAGGGTAAGATACATGTTATAAATTTTCATGAATAGCTGATTAACAATGGTTGATATATTATGTATTTTTATCATCAAATCTGTTGTTCAGATTAACAGATATGGTTATGCAAGGTTGGACATATGGTTGCATATTACTGCTTGCTTTCAAGAAATATTTTTTTCTTTTTTTCATTTGCACTATCTCACGGTTTTTATCTATCCTAATCAATCTTATGCTATTCTTCTTTGTATCATCTAGAAGATGGTCGCTGACCATGAGGCTAGCACCACACCCATTTGGCCAAGATGACTCCTGGCCAATCATTCTCTTTTGCTGGACGCCAGAACCAGAATAGCTCACCAATCTCTGCAGTCGGCCATATCTACCACTCCATTCTACTGGTGTGTCTCTACATGGAGGTCTCTGCGTTCTCCAGCACTCCATGCTCTGAGTCGGAGATCAGGATGAAAGTCCTCCCTGGCATCTCCTTCTTCACTGACAATTCTTCTTCACCCTTCCTGTGTGCTTCAGCTCTGTCTTCAGATCCTTCCTAGATCCTAAGGTTCCACTTCCCTCTCTCTTCTCTTACTCATCTTGCTATATTCTAGTATCTTAATACTAAATTTCAGAGAGTTTTATTCTCTGCTGCTCACCATTCTGCCATTTTCCCGGAAGTCCAATATGGTCGGCCCTAATATTGGGTAAATCGCAAACAAGTTCCATATTGTTTGTCCCGGGAGGTATGTAAATATGTTAATAGTTTTCCTTGCTTTTTGAGAAGAGGATAGCTTATTAAATGTTGGCTAACTCTGCCAATCCCACCCATACAATTATGATTATTAACAACCATTGACTTTTATTTTCTATCAGTTCTGTATTTTGAGTAGTTGGCAATAAAGAGATTCCTTTGCAGTGTTTCCTCTGACTAACACTGATCTTGCTTCTCAGTTGTGCTAATATTTTCACTGTTTCATTTTTTTTTTTGCAGGATCAGGGTTTGAACTCATGACCTGGCACTTGCCAGGATGGCACTTGTGCCACAGAGGTATCTCCCTAGCCCCTCAATTTTTTTTCATGTATTTGGTTGTTGTAGGGTCTTACTATGCAGCTTGGACTCATGATGATCTTCTTGCTTTCAGCCTCCTTAGTGCTGGTATTACAGGCAAGCAACACCACACTCAGACTCTATGTCTGGCTCAGCATGCCATGGGGCCAGGGCTGGTGTGGTATGTGTGCTGGGGATCAAACCGCAGTACCTGCACTTTCCTGCACTTGTCTAAGCAGGCAGTTTAGTCTGTTGAGCTGTCTTGCTGGCACCTCAATTTTTCATTCTGCAAATTTTTGGCACTGCCTTCCTGCTCGGTATCAATGTCCCAAATGTATTTGCTTGTATTGTAAAGTAGTATTACTGAATTGTGGAGAAGCATAAAAATTATATGTAATGTACTTATGATGAGAGTGTTTTATATTGTAGTATGAAATTATGTTATTTTCCATAAAGAAAATAAATATGAATTAGTAAAAAAAAAAAAAAAAAAAACCAGAATTTATTATTGGATTTCACTGGAAACAAGCATCAAGGGTGAACACAATATTCAAACCACCACCTAATTACCTGAAAGACTTACCTCTAAAATCGGTATGATTTGCAGGGACATCCCAAGTGTGAACAATAATGCTGGCTGCCAGGATGCAAGCCAGACTGTTTCACCATGCTGTGTCCTCAATAAAGCTTGCCTAGCCACGAACTGAGCCTTCTGAAACTGTGAGCTCTAAGTAAGCTTCTCCTCTTCTAACTTGCAGAGGTAGGGTATTTCATCTCAGTGATGAGAAACACGACTAAGACACATAGGTCCAGGGTAGTTATTCACCAAAAATTAAATATAGGAGTGGTCCGTGAAACTCAGGACCATTCTGACAGAGGTCAGGAGGAAATATGAATTAATGCAATCTTGTCTTACTGTGGTACCTTATATCTGGCACGCTGTTCATGCTGTAACATAATACTGATGAATCATATGAACACTATCTGTTCCTTTTAATATATTAAGAGAAATTGGTAGTAAAATTATCATATATATATATATATATACATATATATATATATATATATATATATATATATATATATATATATATGGCTAATTTGTTCTTTCCTTTTCAGCAGTGTTCACAATATCCATTCTACAGTTTGGATCTTATTTAGACTTTCCGTTTTTTTACACTAAGCAAACAATATGATGTTTCCATAGGCAATTCTGATTTATTTCAGTTATGAATGTGGTCTCTAGTTCCATCCATTTACCTATAAAAGCCTTGACTTTATCTTTCTTTATAGCTGAGTATAAAATGCCACATCATTTTATCCATTTCTCAGTTGATGGGTATCAGGGTTGTTTCTAAGATTTATCTGTAACAAATTGCACTGCTATAAACATGGGGGACTTATATTGCTGTGGTATAATACTTTTGAGTCTTCTGGAAAATTGCCCAGAAAAGATTTAATGGGACCTGTAATCTTTTGATGATAGCTCACTGAAAGATCTAAAAATCTATCTTCAGTTTTGTCTCGGTTACTCTTCTCTTATTGATGGAAAAAATACTTGACACTCAAAATAAAGGAAGGAAAGGTTTGCTTAGCTCATAGTTACTGGATGTTTCAGTCCATACTTGGCTGACTCCAAGAATGGCACATGGCAGAGAGTAGGTAACCTTTCATGCCAGCAGTAAAAAGCAAGAGCAAAATCCCACAGGACTCACACCGGTAATCTCAGTAGATCATGAGTTAATAACAAATTCTAGAAGGTCACCCCATAACTACATGAGGCTTTGGGGATAAAACTAGATATAAACCATAACAAGTTTCATTCAAGTGATTTTTCCAGCTTGCAATGGAAATTTTGGTTTTCTGGGTTTCTCTTTGAATTTGTTTCATTCATTCTAAATCTTCCCTATATTGTTCATTTGAGGTTTCCATAATTTTTCTATGCTCCTTTATAGTTTTATCTGTGTCTTTTTTAGATGTGGTGAGCAATGTTTTTCCTGTGGTTGTCATTTATTTATTTGTGGTGTGATTTCTGATATAACCTTCTGGAGTTTCTTTACTCCTGTTACTATAATTTCAGGTGTGGGACTTCCAATTTCTTCTTTGTTGATGTCTCATAGACTTGTTCTGGTTGGGCTGGAGTTCTGAGATTGCATTCTGCTCTTTCATGTTGACATTTTTTCTTTAAAATTTGTTATGCTTCTTGTGTGTTTTGGTAGTAGAATGAAAGCCTCTCTAGGAAAAGTCTGTATTTCAGGGATATCTTTTGTTTGTAGGAGACTCTTTGTTTGTATGTCCCATAACCTTCCCTTCCCTATTGAGAGTGAAAGTTTATTTTCCTTTTGTCTATGTCTCAGGCTTTTGGTGAAGGTCTGTGGTGAGGTAAATAACCCAGAGCTTTTCAATATTGCTACACAAAGCAGAGCAATTTATTATAATTTATATGACACCACAGTAACTGTGGTAAAATTAGCAGTAAGCACACTTTAGAAACAACAAACTGTGGTAACTATTGATTTTGTACTTTAGGTCATAGAAAAGTTTATACTTATAAAAACAGACTGATCATAAATTAGGAGTTTGTATGCAAGGTGTTCCCACTTCCTAGAGTGGGTTTATCCTGGGTTCCTCTTGACAAGCAGTTTGCCACGCCCCAGGCACTTTCCACACTGGCTGCCTGTCCCCCAGGGGAGGAGTGTGGGCTAGGTACCAACCAGGATTTCCCCACTCCAGTGTTCCATTGATGGAGGAGGGGCAGAAGGTGGCATTCACTGGAGTACGTAGGAAACAGACAAGGCTGGAAGTTGGTCACCTGTGTGGGTACCATACAAGGCCGAAGTGCTGAGAGTAATAAAGCTATCTCAGTCCGGAGAAAAATATCTTTCCTGAGACAATTCCAATCACTAGTCACTAGGCAACCCTGTGTGCGTGATAGTAACTTTGTAAAAAGTATTAAATGAATGCATCTACAGAGCCTGTACGGTTTCTCTTTCCCCATCCAAAAAAAGATTTCCACTTGACCTCAGCTCTTGTCTCTTGTCTATTTTCTAAATCCCCTTGTGATTCTTCCTGGGAACGATCAAG
Organism: Myocastor coypus; assembly: GCA_004027025.1. Classification (NCBI taxonomy): domain Eukaryota; kingdom Metazoa; phylum Chordata; class Mammalia; order Rodentia; family Myocastoridae; genus Myocastor; species Myocastor coypus. Next base: position 5,929 of record PVJA010047188.1, read on the forward strand.
AACATGTGAGTCAGGACAGATAAAGGAGCAGTGAGCAGAGTTTTTCCCTTCTCACACAGCAAAGAATATAATGTATATTCTTCTCTTAGGGGAACCTGTTCAAAACTTCCAGGTATAGTACTGATATTGTTCTACATAGTGCCTGGCTCCAAACCAGTGACAAATACAAAGAAAACTGTAAGCTGAGGTTATTTCCAGTGTCACTATTTAACTGCTCACTTCCACCAGACAAGATCACCATACTGTAATTCTACACCTTTAATCAATATCTATGCTTTATTATACTCACTTTTATTTATTTTACTGCTTTATGACTATTCTAACAGCAGAATGTGCCCAGGATTTGGAAATGTCACATGCCAATTTAAGGGCCTAAATTAGTCAAATCAAAGATGTACCTCCATGACACAGCCATGTATGCATTAGTCCATACATAGGAGGACAATTTGACAGGGCTAAGCCATAAATTTTATGTCTATGTACTCATTCAGCTTTGACCATTTATTAAAAATGTCTGTCTTATTAAAAAAGACATACTTCTCATGGCTAATACTCAGGGTCCAAACCAATGTATTAATATTTCAGGAAAACTTCTGCCTCAAACTTTTCCCTTCACCCTAGTTTTAATCCATGAGCTCATCACTGTCTCCTACCACTATACCATGAAATTCTACCTAGATGCCCTTTTCTCTTCCTCAGCCTTATCACTAGAGCGAAGGGCTGGAATATCTGGGGTGATGAACCTCGCACATAACCAAAATGTACAGGTGCAATAGCACGTAGGATGGGAAGCATGAAGGTTAACCTCAAACATAGCATATTTTTTGCTTCATTTAATCAGTAAAACACCAAGGCTTCTAGCATGCCTTTCTTTAGTTCCAGCATGCCCTTCAAGAACCATGTTCTTGAAGACTGCTGACCCACATTGCCTGACACTTTAAGTACTATAAGCCTATAAGAAAGAAAAAATAGTTTGGCCTTGTTTGTGGGATTCTCCACCAGGCCTGCTACAGACCCTGATATCCATTAAGTTGGCACATCCCAGTCCTTCAGGTTTGCTAGTTGGTGATCTTCCACTCGCTCACATTCCTGATTGGTCCTTAAATTACCAGTGTGCTAAACAAATAATAGATTCACCAAAATATAATGCATTAAAATATAATTTGATGAAATATTGGGAAATATCTAATGTTCAGTTGTCCTCTAACATCTGTTGCTCACAAATTCTCAGGCCTATTCTGAATCCCCCAGAGGTCTTCAAAGCTGAAGCAGGAAAAGCACAAGTAAAATGAGAGAACACTGCCACCCCAGCCAGGGCAAGTGCAGGCCCAACTGAAGGAACACTGTCCTGCAAGCAGCTGGTGTAAGAATCAGCCCTATGGGCTGGCAAGACAGCTTAGCAGACTAAGTGCCTACTTAGACAAGTACAGGGACCAGGATTAGATCCCCAACACCACATGCTGTGCTGGACCTGCCCTCAGGTGCACTGAACCAGCAACCAAGTCAGGTGCAGTGGCACACGCCTGTAATCCGAGCTCTGGGGAGGCTGAAAACAAGAGGATCACTAAGAGTCTGAGCAGTGTAGTAAGACCCTGTAACAAATATATTTTTTTAAAAAGAAAAGAAAGAAAAAAAAGAGAGAAAGAATCAGCCTTTCCATTTGAATATCAAGCAGGAGAGACAATACAGAGGCAGGTCAGAAGGTGGGTCAGGAAAAGGTAAGGAGGAAGCAGGAAGCACATTTTGCAAAACAGAGTTTTCTTCATAGCACAACATTTTCCTTGGAATATTTCCTCACATCAGATAAAAAGAGGGAAGTAAATCTGTAGCTTACCAGACTTCATTATGGAGCCAGATTGAAGAAGAAATTGACAAATATTCAGCAAGATTTATTGTCCTTAAAGTCTCTTACTTATTTAAGAGTACATTTATGGTCATAAAGCAGGTCCAATAAGTTTTGGAAAATAGAGTAAAAGGGAAGAATACACAAATTAAGCATTTGTACTTTATTGCTAATTTTGAAAATAGTTAAAACATCAAACTGAAGTTGATCTATGCCTGTACTGCTCGCCTTAGTTCAGCGACTCCTTTTATATTATTGGTAAAACTAGATTATTTTCCAAAATGCTCCTATGAACTGCTTAGTTTCTGTGCAGATTTGGGTTATGGGAGATTTTGCCAAAAATTTGTTTGTTCACTAGACTAAAAACATTCATCCAAGGGCTAGCAAATAGCTCAGCAGATTAAAGGCCTGCTGTGCTGGCCCCACCCCTGGGGTGTGCTGAGAGTGCGATTAAGACTGGGCTCACAAGCCTGTAATTCCAGCTCTTGGGCAGCTGGAAACAGGTGGATCACTGCAAGTCGATCTAGTAGTGAGACCTTGATACCCTGTAGATCCTTCCCTAAAATACAAAAATAAATATATAAACAAATAGCAAAACAAACAAAAAATTCATCCATGTGCACATACTGTGACATTTGTTGCCGAGGTATGCATAATAGTATATGGATTCTTATTCCTTGTTAAATTGTTTGTATCACATGACAAGGTAAATTATGCAGAATTTGAATATATGGTATATATATATATATATATATATATATGTATATATACATATATATATATATATATTTCACATCAAAAGCTAATGTTTAGAAATATTGCTAATAAATTTTAAGCATTGCTTTGGCCATTAAATTTCCTGTGATTGTCCTTATTTTTAAGTTATTTTATTAAAGTATAAGATATGCTTTATACTATAAAAGCCACACAGAGACAAAGTCTACAACTTAATATTTTCACCTACATACATGACTACTAATGTTTAATATGAAGCAATAAGTATGACAATTTACAAAATGAACAAGATGTTTTGAACAGCAAAAGAAAAGAATCTTGGGGTTGCTTGGAGAGTCAGATCACCATCCTAGAGCAAGTGGTATCTAAAATGAGTTCATTTACTTTTATTCATATCAAAAAGTACAATTTGTCTCAGCAAAGCTCAGGCGGTTCCCTTGTCTTGTCCTGTGAAAAGAGCACACCCACTTCGGATGCTGCTTTGCCAAAGGCAGTTGTGGGTACTAAGTGAGATAATACTGGTAAAGGGCAACACTCTCCAGAACAGCACAAGCTTCTAACACATATGATTCATCTTTCTGTGCTGCCAGCTGTTTAGTCATGTTAGATTTGAAATAATACTATCTTCCTGAGAACTCACAGACAGAACCAGAGTCTGGTCAGACATCAACTGGGATGATCAATCGCCTGAAACAATTCCAAAGGATAACTTGGAAGACTTTTCTCACTTTTGATTTTTCTTCATTCTAAACATGCTTTCATTGCAGGGTTTATAATCCCTATATAAGGTAGCATTTCAAATTTATGATAAAATACATAGGATAATGAAACCTTCCCAATAATTTAATAGTGCTAACTTTTCTAACATATAATCAACTGGATCAGGATTTCTTCTCATTAAAAAAATCATTTTCTTTCTCATTCTCAGTTTCTAGAAACTAACATTCATATTTGATTCATGAGCAAGAATTATTAATTCCACGTCTTAATCTTAGTTGGATAAAGTAGATACCCCTAAATATTCTGTCTTTTCACCATTCAGAACTTGTACAGTGTATACATCCTGCCTCACTCTTATCTCAGTCTAAAACCATAACTAATTCCTTTTATTCAGTTTCTTCTTATTATTCAATTAAAATCCCTACTATAAAAACCTGCAGATATGCACTTCCTGTTAACTACACTGATTTCTTGTTCTTCTACACTATTGAAGAATAGAAAAAATTTCTAAGAAAAGTCCCTAAATTTGTATTTTTAAATGAAAGATTGTTAGGTAAATGTTCATTAAAATCATTTTGTTTCAAAAATTTTAAAATCAAACTTGGTGTTTTGAACCAAAAAGGGTAATATGTATTGTGAAATAGGAAGCTATTCAAATAGAAAGGGGAACTAGGGGGAGGGGAGAGGAGAGGAAAGATCATAAAGGAAAAAAGAATAAATGAAAACATAAAGAAAGAGGCAAGGACGGGTTAAAGGGAGGGAAGGGAAATGGGGAAAAGATGAATGAGAGCTTGGAAAGAGGCACAGGGGCTGGGGATTCAATTTCCAGGCCTGCCGTGCCAGCCCACCCCCAGGGCACACTGAGATGGCAATTGAGACTGGGCATGATGATGCACACCTGTAATTCCAGCTCTTGGAAAGCTGGAAACAGGTGGATCCTTATGAGTCTGATCTGGTAGTGTGACGCTGAGCACACTGTAGGCCCTTCCCTAAAAAAAAAATAAAAATAAATAAAGAAAAAGGAATCAAGATATATCATGTACAGGTACAAATTCTATGTGATAAATGTGGTCATTATGTCTATCTAAAATGTACTGATAAAATTAATTTTTAAAATTTGGTATTTTGACATTGAGATACTACTTATATTAATTATATGTATATGTGGCGCTGTTTACGCTGAAGTCTAAATGAAATTATTTGGTAAATGTCTTTTCCTGCTTTTTGTTGTTGTTGTCAGCCTGTTGTACTCCATGTTTATTTCATTAAATATTTCACAAGTGCCTATTTGCCAGAAGAGCTCAGTTGTCCTCGCATGGCCTCTTAGCAGGCATACAAGTCACAGCATTCGTGTGTGTGTGTGTGTGTGTGTGTGTGTGTGTGTGTGTGTGTTAATTCATTGCAGATTTGGCAACCTGTTGACAATGTGCATAAGAATTGATTTTAAGCTTATCCAAACTACATTTATACACTGAAAATTTTGTTCAAAATCTTTTGCGCAATGAGGATAATTGAAATATCAAAACATGCTATTTCAAAGAGGACAGAAACAATGGCACTTAGTATGTTTGTATTCTGGGCCTCCTTGTTCCAGTCCTATTCGCTAGAAATAGTGGACAAACTAGAGAACCATCTGGAACTGAGAGAGATTCTATTGAGCATCTGCCTTTGCTTTTTTGTTTGTGTGCTCAGGTTTCACCTTTTTAATCAGTTCTGAAAGCCATTCCAAAAACATGAGACATGCAAGAATATTTTTTCTTCCAGTATTAAAAGAAATGACATTCACAAACATTTTCAAGAAGCTCTTATATTCATGGGGGTAGATCTGCAATTAGAAAAAACACTTTAGACATCCATATTCTTGATGTAGATTCACAGTTTTTTCTACTCATAATTAAGAATTGAGTACATATTTTAAAAACTCCAGATATATGATTTTAAAAAAAAAAATCGGTCTGGCACAACTTTTTTGTGTGCCGGAAGCAATGATCCTGAGAGTCCAAAATAAACACTTTTATAAGGGAAAACCCCCATAATTCGTCAAATGTCTCAGAAATTTGGTTTTACATGAGGAGAAATCAAAATAACGGAGAGCTCTATAAGATATGTTGGAAACTCAACTAAAAAAAAATAGGAAAATATACTAAATGAGTTTCAGCAAGACTTCAAAAATCTTTATACAGTGGTTTGGAAGGATGGTCCTGGATGAGAGGTGTTATCTTTGTGTGTGTCATGTCTCCAATCCTGTTGGTTGTCATAATTGTCTCTGTAATTCCCTCCTGAGTATCAGTCATAACCACCTTGGCTGCCATGAAGAACAAGGAGAACAGCGGAGCGTCTATCTTTGAGTAGGAGTAATTAAACCAGATTTCAGCCAAAGAACAAGTAAGCATGATAATAATGGCTTCTTTAGTAAAAATATGTATTTCTTGTCACTGGTCTTCAGAAGGCTACTTATGGGCTTTAGACACTTATTTTATTATGTCTTCCAAGGACAAATATATTGATTTGTGTCAGGCAATGAACATAATGACTTGATTTATTCCCCAGTTATACAAGTAGTATTCCCTTCACTTTGCTGTTTATGACTGATTCTTTTATTGACCCTCTTATCTACCTTCTCTGTTTCATACACATAGGATTTTGAGAGTAAAAGAAAAATAATGAGGAAACTAGTTAATAAAGGAAGGAAAGTGGACGAGCTCAAGAAAGCTTCTTCCTCTATTGACTGACTCACAATCTACATTACCAATCCCCCAATTAAACTTTCACTTCTCCATGGTGCCCATCCTTCTCACTGGAATGTTAAAACAGATTGTACCAGGAAGAGCCAATACAGTCATTAGCATAAGCAGAGATGAAAACTTTTTGATCTTTAGTGAAATCTTCGATAATTTGCAGCTGATTTCAAATAAAAGAAACTAAGCAACACTATGGCAGGTTTAAACAGAAAAAGATATATTTATGATGGAGAAGTAGATACTGTGAAGACAAGAATAAAAGGAGATTGGGAATAGCATCCTCAGTGAAATCCACCCCAGCAAACACCACGGGTATGCAAGAAGTAACATCCTTCACTAGATATTAGGTGGAACATCTGGGATCCAGCCTTCTTGGCAAGGAAAAGTATATCTTGTGTTCCACTCCCACTACAAAATATTAATTTATACTGCCAGAAGAAATCCAGTCCAAAGGCTTGAAATAATTACATGTCCATCTCTCACATGTAGGGATTAAAGAGAATAGATGTAGAGTGGAATTTTTTAATAGTAAATAGGTACTTGTTTGCTCAATTCATGAGATAAACAATTTCCCATCAGAAGGAGTTTTAAAGACCACTCATAGGAAACCAAGTGTTAGGATAATGTAATTTCTGGGGTGATTTAAAAACTTTTGTGCTACTTCCAACCCATACGTATTTTCGTTTTTATTATTTAAAAAAATTTTAACACCCTTCGAATATGACTAAAACTTCGGTATATAATCTGTAAACCAGTCATGAAATCGATTTAATAAAGTACAGTATATTTAATAGAATATAATGAAGGAAATACCAATGTTCATATCACATAGCACTATGAGCTTTGTTCCATAAATTTCATAATTTCAGGGTGTAACTTAGTACATATTTCACTGTGTAATTATATCTATTGTATGTATTCAGTGATCATGTTAAATACTTTTATTACTGCAAAATGTAGTTAAAAAGCAAAACATTGAAAATCACTCCTTCTGATTGCTTCTTAGCCTTTTGGCTCTGATCATTTCTAAACCACTGTTCCAAAACCCTGTGTACTTGATTCAGGGACAAGACACTAGAAAATAACTTTCATGTCTAAGAGAAGGGACAATCCTTAACCAGAACAGACCAGAATAGAACTGGAAATATGCGCGCCATTGCCAGGCTTCTAGAAGAAATGTAATTAGAAGCTGATGCAAAACCAAGAACATGTGAGGACATCTTTTCTGTCCTATGATTATTTACCAAAGTCCCAGATGGTTGCAGTTCTTTATTGAGGCCCAAGTAATTATCCCAGGGACAGGAGAGGTTGGTTGGAAAGGATTATAGTAGAAGCACACAGTCAATCTTCTTAAGTCCCCACTAGGATTAGATCTAAAATGTCTCCCCATACTCTCATGTGTGTAAAAGGGGTCATTTGATCATGTCAAAGGAATAGCTGGGTTTCTCTTTGAAGGCAGGGCCTGTTTGAGGTGAGTCATTTGGGGATTTGGGGCTAGACCCAGAAGGGCATATCTGTCTCCCCTGGTCCTCCTTCTCTACTCTGCTTCTGGTATATATATATATATATATATATATATATATATATATATATATATATTTTTTTTTTTTTTTTCCTGGAGGCCATATTGTGAACACTTTCCTCTGCCCCCACTCTTTGTACCACAGAGGAAGTCAAACAAAGACAGATGAAGGGAACTCTAGTAAACTTCTCCTCTTTTAGGCCATGAGTGCTGGCTGTTGCCTCAGTGACTAGGAAAATGACTGTATGACCCGGCCCAAATTTCCTTGGAGAAAAACTAGAATACTATGTTGGGATCCACACTGTGACTATTGCTATATTTAGGTACACTGTTAGGTAGGCATATATATAATATTATTCTTATAAAAATATGCTCAGCTGTTATATCATTTCTCTAAGAAATAATCTCAGTCAATAAAAATTTCATTCATAATAATTAGGTAACTTCCTTTAGTAGTTTTAGGTACCAATAAGAGGTAGAAAAATCCAGGAAGACAATTGAAATATCTTTTTAAAATTTATTTTTATTAATATTAATGTGAAAAAATAGCAATGAGGCAGTTTCGCAACAGATTAGAAGGCCAGATACAATAATTAATACATTGCATATCGTTGTCTTTATCATAGTTATTCAGAGTACAAGATGCAGGCATCATTTCTTGTCTAAACGTTAGTACAGATCTTTCTTTTCATTGTACAAAGAGAAAGTAGCTGTATATTTAGTCCAATAGTCCATAATAGTGGATTATTAGCTCCTCTGGCATCATTGGAAGCTGTTCATGAGCTTTTTAGAACTCAGCATATTAATATGGCTTTCCTTTTTATACCTCATGGTTACACTTTTCTGCTGGGTGGTTAAGACCAAGTTAAAGCAAGACATATACTACAAAAATGTAACTTTTTTTATCCGACAAGAAAGATCAGTCAGGTGCCATCGGGATTTACCCTGAAACCATGTACTACGGTTTACAGAACTTTTGTTAGTGTCAGCCATCTGGATGAATCATGGCCATTGCTTGACCAGTTTGCTCTCTATGGAAGCCTGAGAGAACGCTTTCTCTCTAGGTGACTCTCCTTAGGCCACTGTACATCATCGATCACTTTCCTCTGTGGCCTTATAATATCCTTGAACAAGAAACTTGGAACTCCACTGAGTTATATAGGCTGTTACAGTACAGGTTCTTTTATGTCCTATGTCTTCACTGACCTTGAAAGGCTAGAGCCAAAATATTAGCTATTCTTTTTTTTTTTTTTTTTTTTTTTTTTTTTTTTTTTTTTTTTTTTTTTTTTTT
>PVJA010047189.1:0-14770 GCA_004027025.1 Myocastor coypus
GCTAACTGCCGAGGCCCTGGCTTCTGTCCCCAGCACCATGGGTAGGACAGGAAGGTTCTCTGGGAAAGTGCTCATGGCAGAAAGCAGGGCAAGCACTGGGGAGACAGCTCAGTGGAATAAGTGCTTGCCTGGCAAGCACAAGGTCCTGCCTGAGTTTGATCCCTGGTACCGCAAAAAAAGAAAAAAAGAAAAGCAAGCAGGGCAAGGGCAAGGGTGCCCAGGTTGGCATGCTGCACGTGTTAGTGCTGGCGAGGAGGCCGGGTCAGGATGAGGGAGGGCCCGGTCCCTGGGCCTTGTGCCCCGGCTTGCTTAGCCGGGTTTCAGCATCAGATGGCTGGAAAGGACGCAACGGTAGGGTTGATTCACCGATCGAGCGGGGGTTTGAGAGCAGCTTTAGTTCACAGGAGAAGTGAGCGGAGCGTGCGCGGTGTTCACGCTCACTCCCACCCTTCTGCACGGAAGCCTCCCCTGTTCTCAGCGTTCTCCTCCAGAGTGGCACTTTGTCACAGTTGGTGAGCATATGTGGACACCGCGTCGTGACCCAGAGTCCACTTCTGCAGCTGCACGTGCTGTGGGGCTACAGAAATGCATGGCGACATGGACCCACCCTGAGCGTCACGGAGGGCCCTCACTGCGCTGGCAGTGTGCGGCCCTGCCTGCTGAGCCTGCCTTGCTCTGACACAGCAACACTGGTCTTCCCGGTGCTGCTCGCCACAGCTCTGCCTTTCAGAATGCCACATGGCTGGACTCACACAGTGCAAAGCACTTTCAGACTGTCTTCTTTACTCAGCAAGACTCTTAAGTTGCTTGTGCATCTTTTCATGACTTGATGGTGTGTTCCTTTATTTTTAGCACTGAAAAAAAAAAAAAATATATATATATATATATATATATATATATATATTTTTTTTTTTTTTTTTTTTTTTTTTTTTTGTCTTTCTGAGACAGGGTCTCGCTATGCAGTTGAGGCTGACCTTGAGCTCACTTTTGTAGCCCAGGCTGGTCTTGAACTTGCACCGATCCTCCTGCCTCAGCCTCCCGAGTGCTGGGATTACAGGCGTGAGCCACCATGCCCGGCAGCATCGAAATATATATGTCAGGTATTGAACTCAGGACCTTGCACTTGCCAGGCAGGTGCTTATTCTGCTGAACTATCTCCCCAGCTGAGTAATGCTGTATCAGTGACACGTTACATGGCACATGGCACTTAGTTTTGTTATCCATTCACCCCCCGGAGGGCATCTTGGTTGCTTCCAACATTTGGAAATAGTGCAGAACAGGGGACTGAACTCAAGCCCTTGTGCTTGCCAGCTAAGCACTGAGCTATCTCCCCAGCTGCCCCCAACCCCCGTCCCCACACCGTGTGCAGTTTTTGATGTGAATATAAATTTTCGTTTCCTTTGGGTCAGAGCCAACAGGCATCCTAGCTGAACTGTGTAGTAGGAATGTGCTTGGTTTTGTAGAAAACGCTGAGCTGCCCTTCACGGTGGACGCTCCACTTTGCATTTCCACCAGCAGGGAGTGGTAGTCCCTGTGGCTGCCTGTTTAGCCAGAATTTAGTCTGGCAGTGCTCCGGTCTTGGCTACTCTAGTAGATCTACAGTGGCGCCTCGTTATTTCAATTTCGAATTTCCCAATTTCAAGTATAAGACACGGGAAGCATCGTTGTGTGCGCACGTTGTCTTTGTCCGCGCCTTCTGGTACAGTGCCGCTCACAGCACTTTGCTCACCTTTGAGGCAGGCTGCTTATTCTCCAGGGAGGCTGGGCAGGGACTCTGCCACTTCCAAAGAGCCCAGCCAACCTCTCCGAGAACCAGAGGTCTCATTTTGCCTAGGTCGGGGAGGACATGTTGGTGGGTCATGAGCTGTCACTCCAGGACATGCCAGTAGCTCATAGGGGACACAGAAGACACATGGCACGCCATGAGCCTGCTGTTGCCTGACCCACCCTCTCAGAAGCTCCCCAACATGCCTTAGCACTATAGGCCCGTAGGAGACACCTGCGCCCTGCTCACACAGAGAGGGGCTGCTCGGGTTTGCAGCACGTGCCCTGGCCCGCTCAGTTCCCGCCCATCCCTCTTTCCCCTCACTCTCATGGCTGAGCTTTAAGGTTTCCTTGTGCATTTTGAGTAGCAGTCCTGGGCCGGCCATGTCCTCTGTAGTTATCTTTTCCTGCTCCGAGGCTGTTCCCGTTCTCACATTGGTGTCTTTCCTGTGGCGAAGGCCTAGAATCTGAAGTCGCCTTCACCACTTCTTCCACAGCCCGCACCTTTGGTGTTATGTCCCAAAGCCACTGCCACGCCCGAGGTCACCTGGATTTCCTATCACTTTATTCCAGTTTATAGACCCACATTTTACATTCGGCATCTCTTTGAGTAAAGCTTTTTCGTGAAGGGCGTAACGTTCGCGTCTAGGCCGTTGCTGTTTCATCAGTGGCAGTGGAAACTCCCTCCCAGCAGCGCCCACTGAAGGCCGACTTCGCTTTGCTCCATTTCCTGCCCCTCTGTGGAAGTCGAGTTGCTCACATCCACACGGTGCATGCCGGATTCTCGGCTCTACTCCGTCCACGTGTCTGTCCACAGACTCGCCACTGCCATGTTCTTGGTGGCTAAGACTTAAAGGAAGTCCCCAAAGAGAGCAGCGTCAGCCCCCAGCTGGGCTCTTCTGCGACGCCATCTTGGCTATTCAGGCACTTTCCTCTCTGTTTAAACTTCAGAATCTCTGCGTCAAGGTCTACAGAGTAACTCGCTGGTTTTAACAGAGGCTCCATAGAACCTGTGGGCTCAGTCAGGAGGAATTGCTCTCAGCGCCTTCCAGTGCATGCGCGTGACCTGGCCCCGCATTTTCGTTAGCCCTTCTTGGATTTCTTTCACCAGTTTTTGCAGTTGTCCTTAAGTACATCTTGTACATGTCTAACACTTGTACCTAAATACTTCATATTGGGGAGCACTCATGTAAATGAAACTATATTTTAAATTTAAAATTCTACTTGTTCATTGGTAGTAGATAGGTAACACATTTGCTCTTGTATGTTTATCTTGTTTTCTGAATTCAGATTCAACTGGTTACATTTTATATTAGTTTCATCACATGCTGATTAACATATCCACCCATTTGTCAATGTTTGCCCTTCTTTTTCCTCACAACTTTGTATTATGATCAAATTTAAACAGATTCTGGGGAGGTACCTTGGCAGTCTACGTGCCTGCCTGGCAAGCTCAAGGACCCAGGTTCGATCCCCACTACCACATGCTATGTCGGCCACTGAAACCTGGCGTGGTGGCACATGCCTGTAATCCCAGTGGTGGGGAGGCTGAGACAGGAGGGTCACTGTGAGTACAAGCTGTGTAGTGAGACCTTGTGCCAAATAAATGAATGAATAGTTTATTTATTTTTTTAAATGAATAATTAGAAAAAAATTAAACAGACAAAGAAGTTTAAAGAATAGAGCTGGGTGCGGTGGCACGCACCTGAAATCCCAGCACTAGGGAGGCTGAGGCAGAGGGCTGCTGCATGCCAGCCTGGGCTACAAAGTGAGTTCTAAGCCAGCCTCAAAAATAGTGCAACTTTGTCTCAAAAAAGAAAGAAGAAAAAAAAAAAGCGGGACGAACAATACCGAGTAAATCCCTATGGTCACATCTTCACTCAGATCCAGCAGTTCTTAGCACTGTACACATCTGATAGCTGGTGGCTATAAATTTTTTCTCTGAATAATTTTAAGGTAAATTGTAGGTATGATGGCACTCTACCCTTGATATTTTAGCACGCATTTCCTAGCAACAAAAGCACCAGGGTGAGGGAGTTTAGAGCAGAGTGAGGACCTAGCTTATTTACTTACTTCTTCATTGAGCCTGTTTGAGACAGGGAGGGTCTCGCTGTGCAGTTCAGGCTGGCTTTGGGCTTGCTCTGTGGCCCCGGCTGGTCTCAACGATCCTCCTGCTGCAGCCTCAGGTTTGCTGGGGTTACAGGTGTGCGCCGCCGCGCCAGCCTGCCTTCCTAGCAGCCACCTCTCGCCATGTGTTCAGTATAGGCCGGGGGAACCTGCAGAGCCCGGGGTTCATCTTGCCTGGTGGCAGCTGGAGGACAGTGAGGCTGGAAGGGCGATCCAGGGCCAGCGGCAGAGACCTGTGGGCACAATTTAAAAGGTTTCGTTAAATCTGTACATCAGGGCTTTCCAAATATGACGACTTCTTGGCTTTTGTTGAGTACACTAAGGACTCTACTCAACATTTTTCTCTAAGTTTATCTTACATTGCTGACTTTAAAGAAGTCCTAGTTGCCATAAGGGAAAAGTAGTCATGAAGCCATTCACTTGGCAAACTTCACTTTTCCTAACACAAGGAAATATTTAATTGTAAGAGCAGACCTCCTGCGTGTTTAGATGGAAGCCCCGCGTGTGCGGCGGCCGCAGCACTACTGGAAGTGCTGTCAGTCCCAGCAGGGTATGGCTGCTGCCACTCGGGAAGGTCACGCAGGCCCACGGAAGTCCTGGGGGAGCTCGGTGGGCTCTAGAAAGACGGGAACGCCTCTTGTGTCAGAGCATTCGCTTGGAGTGAAAGGCTTGGAGAGGGGCAGAAATGAAAGTTTTGGGCCAGCGAGATAGCTCAGCGGACTAAGGGTCTAGTTAGGCAAGGGCAGGGCCCTGGGTTCCATCCACATGCTGCGCTGCCCTGGCGCGCTGAGCTGGTGACCAAAGCTGGACATGGTGGTACATGCCTGTCATCCTAGCGCTGAAAGCAGGAGGCTCAGTGAGTCTGAGCTGCGCAGTGAGACCTTGTACCAAATACATTTTTAAAAAAAGCAAGAAAGAAAAGAAAAAAATTAGTTTTTAATTAATTTTGTTTTCAATTTTTAAAAGTTTGTTGATGATGTATTTTAATACTGTTTAAGTCTATGTAAAGGTTAGACTTTCTTGCTGTAGCAAGATCAAATTGTGCCAGATTGTTTACTTATTTATTTAACCTTTTAGATTTTGTTTACTTTTTCAGATTCTTACACGAGGGAGACAATACGATGTTTACACATGTGGGTCTGATTTCTTTCACTTATGAGTATGGTCTCTAGTTGCATCTGTTTACCTATAAAAACCTTGAGTTTATTTTTTTTTTTTTAAATAGCTGAGTAAAACTCCATTGTTGAAAAATAGCCCATCTTTGTCATCCATTCCTCGGGTGAGGGGTGTTTGGGTTGTCCCACAGTTCAGCTGACAAATGGTGCTGCTGTACACATGGGTGTGCATATATCACTGTGGTGTGATGTTTTCAGCTTTTCTGATAAAATACCCAGGAGGGGAATGGCTGGGTTGAAGAGGACCACCCATCCTAGTTTTTTTTTTTTTTTTTTGAGATAAGTAGCCCAGGCTGGCCTGGACCTCCCAGTGATCCTCCTGCCTCAGCCTCCCTGAGAGCTCAGGTACAGTGTGTGCTGTCACGCCTGGCTGATGCTTAGTGGCTGGTTGCTTAGAGAAGAAACAGCAGAGACACCAAAGGAGGTGTCTCAGGTACTCTCTTCCTTGGTGCTGAGATGAGAAAGTACTGGCACCCAGAGTTATAGGAGGAGAGGTTTCCTGGGCTCCCAGTTCCTAGTTGGCTTCTCCAGGAGGGGAGCTTGCAGAGGGGAAGCAGCCCCAGCCCCGCAGTGCAGGTGGTGGGCGGTGGGCAGCGGGTGGCAGGTGGCGGGCGGCAGGCAGCAGGCAGCGAGCAGCAGACAGCAGGCAGCAGGCAGCAGGTGACAAGTACTGGTCCCTTCCTGCTCTGGTGTTCTGGGACCTCCACTCTTAGCGGGGACAGCACCACACTCGGAGTAAGGCTACTTAATCCTTCCCAGAACTGGGCTAAACTATCAGTGGACTAAATTAGTAAGCACAATCCTGATCCCAGCCTGGCGCACTACTCTTGCCAGCCCCGCCTCTGACCACAGAGGCTGTGCGGAGGTGCCGCAGTAACAGTAGATAAAGTGGTTTGCTGTGGCCGCCACCGTGAGCTCACAAGCCAGCAAAGGAGACATGTGGGGGAGTTGTAGATGACAGGGGTGTGCCATGACTAGCAGGGTGTGCTGTGTGTGTGCGTGCGTGTGTGAGACAACCTCAGAACCAAGCCTAGGGGCCCTGCAGAGAAGGCAGCACATTGCATCCGGTATCAGCAGAAGCAGGAAGCATGCCGGGAAGGCACTCACTCAGCAGCTCCTGGCCTGCACTTTCCACAGCACTTCCTGTGCTAAACCCAAAGGACAGAGACATATCAGATGCAGCCCCCCTACTTCGTGTAAGCTTAGTCTATTGCAGAGAAATCATGGTGCCAGGGGCTGGGGATATGGCTCAGTGGTACAGTGCCTGCCTGGCAAGCGCAAGGTCCTGAGTTCAATCCCCGACAACTCGGGTGTTCCTGATTATAGAAAGCGTGGGCCCCTGAGTGATGACACACAGACTCAGCTTCTAATTCACACTAGGTAGCACAGAAATGATCCTGCAGGTGAACTCTGAACACACTGCAGAAGCCTGGCTGGGGACAGACAGGCGATCATGTGACATACTTGAATGGAGGGTGAAAGGTTCAGTCTTAGAGCTTGAGGGAGTGTAGACTTGATCCTGAAAAGAATGGAGTATTAGTAATGTTAAACTGATATTAAAATATTAGTATGACATTTGTCAGGCTTTATTTTTTTTCCAAGCCAAACCGTATCCAGGTTTTTTTTTGTTGTTTTTTAATGTATTTGGTACAAGGTCTCACTACACAAGTCAGACTTGCAGTGATCCTCCTGTTTTCAGCCTCCCCAGCACTGGATTACAGGGGTGCACCACCATACCCAGACTCAGTGGCCAGCTCAGTATGACTGGGGGCAGGACCAGTGTGGCATGTGGTGCCAGGGATCGAGCCCCAGCCCCTGCACTTGCGCAAGTTAGTCTGCTGAACTATCTTGCCGGCCCTGTATCTAGCTTTGTGCTGTAATCCCAGCACTTGGGAGGCAGGAAATAGGAGGATGACTGTGAGTCAGAGCTGCATGGTGAGAACCTGCACACACACACACACACACACACACACACACACAATACTTTTCATAAACGATCATGGCATTCCAGGCAGGACGAGTGCACATAGACACTAACAACTTCCAAACTCCCTCCACGGATGGACTCCCAAGAGTCCGAGAGCCACTATAAAATCTAGTGAAGTCTTCATCTGAGGCTCTGAAGCAGGGAAAGCTTAGAGCAAGGGTCGACATTTCACAATAGCATGCAGCTTAACAACTTTTCATGCTGGCCCTGACTTTGGGAAATGAAAATTGCAGAATTATCAATCTGAAGATCCAGAACCCAGAAAAGGAAGCCCTTGCTCTTGTGGGCCACCATCTGAATGTTCCCGGCACGTCCAGACTGCCTGACACACTAGTAGTATTGATTTGGGAACCGGCTCCCAGTAGGTCTCTGGGCTTAAGGAGTGAAGTCCATGTTGATGGGAGAAGAAAGGAGGACATAAAATGAACGGGGAGCTGTCCTGTACCACAAGGCATTTATGCCAAGGTGACCATGTGTGTCAACATCAGGGAACCCCCTCCTCCTGGGAGCCAAGAGGAAGACTCTCAAAACCAGCAGGGAAAGGTGTTCCCCCACATCAATCCAGTTTGGAGGTATCGCATTACTGACATATGCTCTTTCCCAGCAAACAACATTGAAGTGCTCTGTGTGCTAATAACGTAGCTTAAAAGAAAAGTAAAACGAAATTCTGCACGTCTATACAACTCGATAAAAGATAGTGTTTCAAGCCATGCAGTCACCAGAAGTAGTCATCAAAAATGCACCCGCTGCCCTTGGCATCTCCAGCGCCGTCAGCCCTCCGTGCCTGGTCTGCTTGGCATCTCCAGCAGCAGCAGCAGCAGCAGGGTTATTCCACTGCCGGCGCCAGCTTTTCCCTTCAGGAACCTTGCCTCCCTTCTTTGCAGGGGCCTGTAGAGGCTTGGGCTCTGCCTTGGGGAGCTGGCTCAGCACACAGCCTTGCAGAGCTTCTCTGTGGTCTGCCCTTCACCTCAACTGATCACCTTTAGCATCTCGTTCGGCCTTTCTCTTGGCAGTGGTGGAAACAGCGACGGGTCACAGGCACTAGACACAAGACACAGCGGTGCGCAGCTTTGGGTGGCCCGGGGGTCATCCTCCTCTCTCTTCTGCTTTTGATATTTTGATGCAGGGTCTCACTGCATGGTCCAGGATGAACTTCAACTCACTACGTAGTCAGTCTGACCTTGAATTTGTGGCAGTCCTGCCTCAGCCTCCCACATGCTGGGATTACGGCCGTGCACCCCTGAGCCCTGCTCAGCTTTGCCTTTTAGAGAATCACTCTTAAGGCAAAGGTGATTGTATATCAGGTACACTGGTGTAGGCCTGGGCCGTGCCAGGTAACAGGGAAGTCTGGGGCTGGCATGACAGCCAACAGAGCTCCCAGTGAGCTGAGGCAGTGACTGCTGGGCTGCCGCAGGCCATGAGGGCCGAGCAGGAGCATTTGTCTGTGTGAAGTGCCCTGGGCCACTCTGACACACACTGCTACTGTGGGATTTGAAGGAATGAGTGCTCTGTGCTCAGACTATGAAGCACCCATTTCCCACCTGTCCTAGGGAGGCTGCTCAGAGTCCAGGAGGCATCAAATCTCCAGGGGTGGCCCTGCCTCTGGGGTGTGCTGAGCCGAAATTGAGACTGGGCATGGTGGTGCACGCCTGTAATCCCAGCTTTTGGGAGGCTGCAAACAGGCAGATCACTATGAGTCCTATTTAGTAGTGAGACCCTGAATGCCCTGTAGACCTTTCCCTAAAACAAACAAACAAACAAACAAACAAACTAAATGGATTAAAAAAAAAAAGCTCCACAGCATTGGAGGAGGAAACCACGGAGAGGACAGGAACAACTCTGAGGTAGGAGAGACGCAGGCCTTACCCTCCGGTGACAGCCTCTCCACTGGTCCATGGGAGGGTGATGGCAGAGGGGCAGGTGTGTCATGCTTGCCCTGGAAGTGCTGATGTGTTTAGGGATGCAAGGTCCTGAATGGCTCTCGGTCTTGCACGTGAGCAGCACAGCCTGCAGAAGTCCTGATGCCCGGCCACACTCAGACCAGTGAGATGACAACCTCAGGACTTACCCATAGCTTTTAAAACTTCCTGCTGTTTTCCATTGTGTAGCACATATGGGAGCCTAGAGATCTGCTGCCGGGTAAGAGGGACTAATTCCTCCTGGCTGGGCAAGGTGACACGTTGGCGAGCTGGTTTCATGGTACTGTAACCTGTTCAGAGGCATTTATTTGGACAGGGCATTCAGAGATCATTTATTTTTGAGCGATTAGTAGACTTGACAGCTGGTGGCCTCACTGCTGGCACTAATCTGTATGTGTCTGACTGAAGTCCAGAGGCTGACTGTGTACTCAGCAGGGTACGAGGGACGTGAGATTCTCCAGAATAAAGAAACTGGCAAAGTCAGGGATGGTGGGGCATGCCTGTGATCCCAGCACTCTGGGAGGCAGAGGCGGGTGAATCTCACACTGGAGCACAGCAACTTGGAAGCCTTGTCTCAAGCAGAATAAAAGAAAAAAGAAAGGGAGCTGGAGCTCCAGCTCAGTGCAGAGGCCCTGAGTTCAATCCCCAGTACTACCTTAAAAAAAAAAAAAAAAAAAAAAAAAACTCAGCAGAAACATCTGTTTGAAATGAATTTTATGCTTGAAGGTATGTTTTTTAATATGTGATCATTATTTTACTATTATAATTCACGGAACTGAAATGGGGCACCATTTTTTCTCTCATCGTTTTTAGAAACTGTTTTGTGGCTCCTGAATGCAGCTAAAGGAATGTTGATCCTGTAGGCAGATTGTTTTACCATGCTGAATGCATTTCTTCCCTTCTTAATGGTTCAAGGATGTACCATCTAGCAGCGAATAAATCTAATGCTAAAGCTTCTTGTTAATGGGAATCTATAACCAAGGTACTTAGGCAGGAAAACCAGTGTGATTACTGTTAATTATTTAGTATAAGATACTTCATGTAGTAAGTTAGATTAGGATCATCAGTTACATGTGTAATTCCTACTAAGGATTACAGTGCCAGTCTGTACTTTGTACAAAAACTAGACAGTCAGACCCTCGAATGTTATAGGAAAAGGGCTTCTTTCTGGCCAGTGAAGCACGCTTGCGTCCTTTCTTCAGTGAACGTCTGCAGAATTTCTGTTAGGTTGAGCTGGGGGCTGGGATACGAAGTTGTGGCCCTCTCCGCCCTAGAGCTCCCGTGCCAGGAGTGGGGTCGAGCAGGTGAGTCCAGTCCAGCAACCTGAGTGCAGGACTGCAATGCAAAGGGCCACGTGCTCGGTGCCCAGCCGTGCACACGCTGCAAGTCCAGTGTGTGTACTTGCCCTACTTACTGGCAGCATCCTGTGATCCTGGATGGATTCCTGCAGCTTGCTAGGAGGTTCTAGGGCAGGAGACACATCTCACTAGTAGCCTGCAAATTGTTTATCAAGTTACAGTGCTGTTGTCCACTGATAAGTTGCAAGTAACCCAAACAAAATGCATTAGTTAAGAAACAGCTTTGTAGCATGTGGGAGGCTGAGGCAGGAAGATTGCTCCAAGTCTGAGGCCAGCCTCAGTGATATAGTGAGTTTAAGACCAGCATGGATTTTATATAGTGAGACTCTGTCTCAAATAACAAAACAACACAATAGCTTTGTACCTGGGCCAGTGGTACACACCTGTGCAATCCTAAGGTGGGAGGCTGAGGCAGAAGATCACAAGTCCCAGCTCAGTCTGGGTGACTTAGCAAATTAGTGAGGCCCTGTTGCAAAATAAAAATCAAGGACTGAGGATGTGGTGAACTGTGAAGGGCCTTGGTTCAGACCTTAGTACTAGGGGGGGAGGGAGGGAGGAAACAGCTTTCCTGCCTGTTGTACCTGTGTAGTTAGAGCACTTTTCCTCCTTTTCCTTGTCGCTGAGGATTAAACCCAGACCTCACATGTGCTGGGCAACTTTACCTGGAGGTATGTGTGCAGGCATTCCCACTGCGTGTCTTTGGTCTGAAAGACTCACAAGAAATACCTCTAAAATTGCATTCATGAATAAAGCTTACAACATGACTTTTCTCTCAGGGAAATAATAGACAATGTGGTGCTTTTAATTTTTAATTTTATTTATTATTTTTATTCTTGTTTGAGAACCTTTGTTTATTCACTCATTTTTATGGCTGGCTCAACCCACCCCGAGGGCAGGGCTGGCGCAGCATGTGGTGCCCAGGATCGAACCTCGGTCCCTGAAGCTGCCCAAGCTTCCCCAAGCAGGCGCTTTAGACCACTGAGCCATCCCGCCAGGCCCCATTGTGGTGCTTTTAAAAGACAGCATCTTGCTTTGTGATGTCATCTGGCCTCGAGCTGGCTGCTGCCTGGGCTGGCCTCAAACTCACAGCAGTCCTCCTGCCTCACCTTTCCAGCTGCTGGGACTCCAGGCTTTGGGCTACATCAACACTGTCCTTAATTCTAGCAAGGAAACAGGTCCAGAATCAATCTTTTCTGGGTGAATCACTACAAAAAATAAAAATAACCTTAGGGCTCTCTTTTTTTTTTAAAAAAAAAAATTGGTACAGGGTCCCCTACACACCTCAGGCTTGCAGTGATTGTCTGGTCTCAGCCTCCCTAGTGCTGAGATTAGAAGTGTGCCCCAGTATGCCTGGTTTTGGGGCCAGCACAGTGTGCCTGGTGTCCCTGGGCTTGCAGGGCAATGGTACTGTGGATTGAACTCTGTTCCTTGTACTTGCCATACAGAGACTTAGAGGCCAAGATATTTCCCTAGCCTTTGCCTTTTAAGAAATGAAAATAAGCTGGATGTGATAGCACACACTTATAATCCTGGCACTGAAGGAGAAGGGTCCAAAGTTTGAGGCCAGCGTGGGCTACACAAAAGTTCAAAGCTGGCCTGAACTACATAGTAAGAGCCTGTTTGTCCCCATACACAAAAACAAAATGATGACAACAAAATGTTGTTCTTGGTGCTTAGCTTGTGGTTAATCACTAAAATGAATTAAAATAAATTCTAAAATCTTTTTCCCCATTGAACATAGGAACTGTCCTTAGAGAACCAAAAGACTCACAAGAAACACCTTTTGCTAGAGCCACAGCGCTAGGACTGAGTTGGGTTTCATGCAGTGTTGAGAGATTGGGCAGCCTAGGAAGACATGGCTTAGTCTTCCGTATCCTGCTGCTGCTGGCTGATTTTGTTTTTTCGCAGTAGTAACTCTGTGTCAGGTTGCTTAGGAAACACTTTACTCATGTTTTCATGTATTCTTGACCTATGAGTCCACTGGAAATTATAGCCTTGCAAGAGAAAGCATACTCTCCTGGAGGCTGCTGGAGAACCAGCAGAAGAGCTAGACACAGCAGTCAGAGCGTTCCACACAATCTATCTCAGGTAAATATGCTCTAGGAGACACGGCTGCCCCAACCTCAATGTGGGGTGTATTTTGGAAGATGGGATTTATGCTACGGAAACTATCATAGCCACACAGAGCTGTGGCAGAGAAGCCTGGACATTTGTTGGTGTCGCTAGAATGAATATTGGGATAGGCAGTTTGTGACAAAATTCTTCAAAGTAAATCTAGCTGCTAATTCTAGTGGACACAAGAATTTGTTGTGATCTAAATTATTAACAAGATCTGGCTCAAAAGATGGTATGTGAGGCTAGACCAGTTGACCGATGTCACTTCAGAAATAGAACTTGGAAATCTTTATGGGAAATTCCATCTGGAGGCCATGGAAACACGGAATTATGATGTGGCTGATTTCTTCCCCAGCTATGTTCTTCTGTAAACAGGAGCCATTACAAAGGGACAGCTGGGGACAAGGCTATGTCCAAAGCAGGAGATCATCAACTTTAGGGTTGTTTTTTTTAAATAGAAAGATAATATTGTTATTCTTTTCCCACTTAGTTTTTATAGATGCAAACTGTAATATTCTCCAACGTCTGGCAACAGAAAAGAGATATAGCGTGGTCCTTTACTAGTTCATACTTTGACTTTCGCCGACCGTTTTGCCAGGTTTCAAAAACTATTAATCTAAATTACTTGCCATGGATGGGGCCCAGCGGGATGGCTCAGTGGTCTAAAGCACCTGCTTGGGAAAGCTTGGGCGGCTTCAGGGACCGCAGTTCAATCCCTGGCACCACATGCTGCGCCAGCCCTGCCCTTGGGGTGGGCTGAGCCGGCCATAAAAATGAGTGAATAAACAAACAAAGGTTCTGAAACAAGAAAAAAAAAAATAAATTAAATTACTTACCATGGATTTTGTTACATCCCAGGATTTTGCAGTATATGTATATTGTCAAAATTATGTAAGTGTATGAATTTTGAGAATGGTCAAGAATGTGAGAAGTGTTTTTAAAAGCGTGAGAAAGGCATGTAAGAGTGTAGGGTTTATAAAGCCTTAGAAAATATATATGTAAATAAATATAACGTCGCTACTTCACTGATTTTCTCTTACTTTGGGGATGTCTGGAATGTAACCTCCGAGATAAGCAAGAGACCGCTGTATAGGGAGTTTAAACAATTACACTTTGTTGGGTGTGGCGGCGCGTGCTT
Organism: Myocastor coypus; assembly: GCA_004027025.1. Taxonomy (NCBI): domain Eukaryota; kingdom Metazoa; phylum Chordata; class Mammalia; order Rodentia; family Myocastoridae; genus Myocastor; species Myocastor coypus. The sequence goes on from PVJA010047189.1 coordinate 13,584, forward strand.
GTAATCCCAGCCCCAGGAGGCTGAGGCAGGAGGACTGCTGTGAGGTAGAGGTCAGCCTGGGCTACACAGTGAGTCAAGGGCAGCCAGAACTACATAGGGAGACTCTGTATCGACAAGCAAACGGACAGCCTAGACCAAAACCCCAAATGTGTACATTAAGACCACAGTGTGATCACATCGAGCCATGAAGGCATGCACGCGCGTGCATGTTTGAGAGTCTCTTCACTTATTTCAATGGAAGTTTGGGTTTTTTCAATTTTGAGTGCTAGGATTAGAGTTGTGGGCCACCGTACCCACCCTGCTTCTTTAGAAACTGAGTTTTCTAAGAGTTACCTCTTTTAGTGGTGTTTTACTTGTTAAGTTCTTTATAAAAATCTCAGCTCCAGCTCTGAATTACTAGCTGTGTAACTTCAGAGGATTTAATTAAACCAAGCCTCCCTGTCTCCTTCAGGGTTGCAAAATTACTCACAGTGACAGAAAAATGTCCAACAGGGTGTTATGCCCTGAGCTGTCTCTTCAAAGCTTTGTATTAAAGTCCTCACGACATGATGGCATTTGGAGGTAGGGCCTTGAGAGGCAACTGGGTTGAACCAGGTGATGTGGGTGGAGCCTGCTGGATAGGATAAGTGCCCTTATCCAAAGAGGCCTAAGAGGCTGGCAGTGCGGTTGCTGGGTAAAGTGTCTCCTTAGTATGGTGAGGTTGTGAGTTTGATCCCCAGCACCAAATAATTTCTCACTGCAAGCAAGCAAGCAAGCAAGCAAGCAAACAAACACTGGAAAAAGAAAAGAAAAAGAAAAGAAAAAAAAAGGGACACAGAGAGCATGTTCTTCTTCTCGTTCTTCATGGTACAAGGATAAAATTTCTTCTCTCAAAGCAGAGAAGGGGCCCTCAGCGGAATCTGACCTTGTTGGTACCATGTACCTCCAGCCCCTGCCTGGTCTCTGGTCCCTGGCCGTGGAAGTCCATGCCAACTAAGGCATGGCCCAGGCAGACAGCCACCCCGCAACATGTCTTCCACCCTTGTTCTTAAGGGCTCATCAGGTTGACTTTAGAAAGGAGAGATTTCCTCTGCAGTCTTTTTTTTTTTTTTTTTTTTTTTTTGTGGGACCAGGGTTCGAACTCACGACCTTGCACTTGCCCAGCAGGCACTTGTGCCTCGGAGCTATCTCCCCAGCCCCTTCCTCTG
>PVJA010047190.1:0-14775 GCA_004027025.1 Myocastor coypus
AAAAAAAAAAAAAAAAAAAAAAAAAAAAAAAAAAAAAAAAAAAAAAAAAAAAAAAAAAAAGAAATTTGTGTAGCAAAACTGCACAAGGCAAGGTCTGCTTACATTCCTGTAGTTATAACCTTATTTGGAGCCCACTTATATGGACAATTTTTTTTACGAAAAACTAAAATTTTATTAATAACTCTAGCAATTAGGCCTGCAGACACCATTGCACAGCAAGCATATCTAAAAAGAAAATCTAGTTGACAACAACCAAGAAAAAAGAAAATTAGAAACAAGTATTCATTTTCTTCCTATGAAGTAACATATGCCAAGGAATGCAAAAAGAGCTATAGGGATGAGATGAAATCCCCCCAGAATAAGCCGAATCTTTTCACTTAGATATCCAGGTCTGCACAGGAAGGCCACACATGATCCTATCTGTTGCTTGCCTAGCAAGTCCCATTAAGCAGACTGAAGAGTTCTGCTCAGTGTGGAGATATCAGCACCTGTTACTGCTTTTAGTGAAGAAGCACAGATTCCAAATTGCTCATGTCCAGTAAGACAGAATCGCTTCACCATGTGGTAACTGGAATGGAACAGCATAGCTTCCCAAACCACGCGTCAACCTTGGAGACCATAGATGTGCTTTTCCTCAGAAGGAGATCCCATCGGGTCTAGGACAAGGACCCCATCCGCACTGGAAATGGGAAGGCCACTGATTAAAAATACGTAGGGTTCAGAGAGATACATGGCATCAGTTGCGACCAGCTGCAGCTGTCCCCTGGGAAGTACAAAAGCATTTAGGGGCTTAAATATAATTCTAAGTATTCTAGGGGAGAAACAGCTCATGTTATGGAAGTGGGAAGCAGAGAGGGCTCAAGGGAGGAAGGAAGGAGACAGACCCAGACCACGTGCCGAGTGACTTGTCTCCTTCAACCTAGATTCGCCCTCCAGCATTGATTTTGGCTCTAAACTTCTCCACTGATAAGCATCATGGCCCATGATGCAATCATTGCCCTAAGGCTCTGTTCATGCGTGCATCTGGGGTGAGGGAGGATACATCTAGGGAGAAACCCTAACACCTAGCAGCCTGCATTTTAAAAAGTGCTCAGCACTGACCAAGTAAGTCTCTCCTGTCAATTTTAATCGCTCCCTGCTTGGTTAGATTTGGCCAGTTTGTTACCGACTTGTTGACTTCGACATCGTTCGCAACTTTACATTATTGCACAGGTGCAGCACACACTTCTGGGATAGACAAGATGAGAAACCTAGAGGGGACACCTTTAACATCAGCTCTGTGGATGGCTGGAGCCTGAGTTGACTAGAGAAGTGCTCTTCACGCTTTGTAACCAGTGTACTCTCGAATGGAATTGTTTAAATTTTTCTGGGTCTTCACAGTTTAAACATCATTTTATTAAATTTAAGTATGTGGAAAGCTGTTGGTTTTACTGGCAGTAAACTCCACAGGGCTGGAGCAACATCAGAGGGTGCCGGGTGCAAGTGTTGGTAAGAGCACCACTGAGTGCGGTGGTGATGGGTATTCCATGTGTTGTGTTGCATACCTTGATCCAATACTTGGCTACTCAGAGAACAGGGAGAGCTGCACTGCATCAGGGTGCAATTGACTGTCTTAAGCGTTCATTAAAAGACAATAGGAGGGGAGCTGGGGAGCCAGCTCAGTGGTGCAGTGCCTGCCTGGCTGGTGTGAGGCCCTGAGCTCCACTGCTGGTGTTTCCCCTCCCCCACCCCCAAGATAATGGGAATCTGAGACCCTGTGTGCTGGGACCTGGGCAGGGAAAGTGGTGAAAGAAGATGGCTAAGGGCTGGGAAGAGGTAGCGGGGAGTAAGCAAGGGGACACACGTTTGGGGTGAACACTGGTGACAGTGGTAAACAGGGAAGAGAAGAAAATGTGGTCATATATGAGACTCAGTGGCTTTGGAGGTGGAAGTGTTATAGGTCACCCCCGAATGTTTTAAAGGGGTGGATGTCATTTCTGTGGCTGCTCTGAAATAGAATGCATGACTGAGAATGAATTTGTGGAAATAGTTGAGCATGGTCTTAAAAGGGCTGAACCCCTAAGGAATGGCGGAGTGTTGGAGTGGACAGAAAGCTGGGGGGGGGGTGCATCAACAAAGTGGACAAACCAGGGCAAAGTTGATAAAGGAGAACTGCCGCGGGGAAGAAAGACGACCTTGAGACAGAAAGGGAGCGGATTTGTTTGCCTACGGAAGCTGCAGGAAAATGGTTTGGCCTTGGCCTTGGCAGATACAGAGGACCTCCAAACTCCTTGTTCCCTTACCTTGTGAGAGAAATACCTGCCCTTGGAGAAGTCATGGGGGGACAGCCGGTTCTTGAGACAGGGACACTGAAACTTATAGAGGGGCAGGAAAAAGGTCCCAGTGAAGATTTCTCCATGGCGAGTGGTTGGCTGTCTTGTGCAAGCCGGAGCTTACAAGAACTTTGCAAAGCTACTGATAAAAACCATGATTCCTGGTGTGTGTGAGGATTCCAGTGCATTCTAGTTTGGGTGTTGACATGGGGTGGGGGTGGGGGTAGGGAGGTAAAAATCTAAAATGAACTAAGGTTTTATTTTGTCAGCTTTTGGAGAGCGAGGTGTTTGCTTAATTACTAAGCATCTCTTGGAAGCCAATGGATGTTCAGCCCAGGGAAGTGTGCCTAGTGTTATCCCCAGGTAGCAGATGCGGTCAGATCAGACCAAGAAAGAGTGAGAGACCCCATGCTGGCCCAGCTCTTGTGCTTGGGCTTCCGATTCTGACTTGAGTGATCCCTTTCCTGCCCAATTCACTTGAGTGCGTACTGTGCATAGTGCTGGGAAAACACAGAGAACCTCTTTGCAGAAGAAGTCTAGCATCCAAGTAGGGACAGAGTTCACGGTAACACCCAACCATCAGGGAGTTAGTCCCAGCGGTTACATTTAGTGCCAATTAATTGCTTTCTGTCATTACTTTCATACTCTGGGGTTAGAATTCCCCACAGCAACCTAACAAAGACCTTTTTCATTTAAGGTAAAGTACATTTTCTAAAATAATTCTTTCCCTTCATCATTTTTATTTAGCTATTTTCAACACCTAGAATTTTTGAAGCGTCACATTATGCCAGCAAAAGGTACATTACACGTGGTGACCAAAGGCAAGCCTTTGTCTTTTGAGCCTCTAAACTCAGTTGCATTTGCTCTCAAATACTTTTCAACATGAATTCAGCAGGGCTGGGGATGTGGCTAGTGGCTCAGTGGCACAGTGGCACAGTGCGTGTCTGGCAAGTGTGAGGCCCTGAGTTCAATTCCTGGTACAAAAAAGTGTTAACTCAGTAATAGCTTAGGCTCCCTTAAAATAGTGGTTCTCAGCCTGTGGGTCAAGACCCTGGTGGGTGGGGGCGGGGGGCGTGTGTGTCAAACGACCAAAATACAGAGGTTTCCTAAAGCCGTCAGAAAATACATATTTAAACCCATGCTATGCCATGGTGAAATGTTATTTATTGGAATTAGTAATTTGAAGTGGCCACACAAATTATTTTTTGGTTTGGGGTCACTGCAACATGAGGAACTGTATTGTGGGGTCTTGGCATTAGAGGTTGAGAACCACTGCCTTAAAAAGATGCGTGTATTTAAGTATAGCAAATAACTAATGATTCATTGATGTGTGATTCTTTCCCTTTTTTCTTTTAAAGATAGTGTTTTTGGAAGAAGCATCTCAGCAAGATAAACTAGCCAAAGAGTGGAGCTTCAAGTCCTGTGAAGTGAGAGAGCTCAGCCACCAGTAAGTGTCACCTCCTTCCCTTCTATGGGTGCCAGTGGCTAGGCCTGATGGCAGGAAAGCGGCCTTGGGGTACACAGGGACTTTCCAAATTAGTTAGCTTTGACCTGGGGTGATGGAAAGGGTAAGGAAAAGAGCAGCAATCTTAAGGACACAACTTTGGGAACCAGAAGCTGCTATCTTCATATATTTCTTCAGCAAATAACTGTTGAGCCTGCTATGTGTGGTGAGCCAGGCCTTGCCGAGTTTCTCTTCCAAATGGTGTTATTGTCTAAATAGAAAGCAATGGGCATGGGACAGAAGCGACTGATATGCTATTGGCACATGGAGTTTGAAAATAATTACCCTGACATCATGGTGAAGGAAGGCCTGTATTGGAAACTACATTTGAGCTGTAATTTCAGTGACTTTCAGTATCTGTGTAAAATGTGGTACCTGCAGTTGGGGCCATGTTTTTATAGATGGCTTGGTTTTTTTTCTATTCATGAGACTACTTGGCCAGGTGTGGTTACACACACTTGTAATTGTGGTTCCCGGGAAGGCTGAGGCAGGGAGATCGAAAGTGCATGGCCAACCTGGACAGTGTAGTGGGTCTCAATCTCAAAATAAAATAAAGAGGTCTAATGATGGTCTTCCTTCTGAAGATACTCATTACCTGGAAGTTGTCTTTAGGATAATGTACCAAGAGCCATACTGAGCTGGGAATCTCAAACACCTTTGAAACACCTTACACAGTAGCCTTGCACTGGTTAGGTGTGAAGCATGCCCTGCCCCTGTTTGGGCTCATCTTGGCCTCCAAGTTGGTCTCTAGTAAACGTGCAGGGAGCCAGGAGGACTGGACCTCCAGCTGAATTGCACTCACAGCTCCTGTGCGTTCCTTTCCCCAGTGGCTCAGCTCAGAAGAATGTGGGAAATACGCTTGAAAGGTAGAACAGTAGCTTTGGGTCTTGCTGATTCTTCCTCTTCCTGGATTGCCATGAGAAGCCATGTTGAGGAACAAGGGGTTTACAGTCCCTGCTTGCAAGAGCAGGGTGACAGTAGTGGCAGTGCGTGCCATCTTTCAAGAAAAACACTGGAGAGCTGGGGATCTGCCCTGTAGGAGAACTGTAAGAACGCACAGGAATGCAAATACCGATGGACAGATGAGGCTGACAGTGGAGTGGATGAGAGAGGCAGAGAAGGCAGGCCCGGAGTGAAAGCTCCCTCATTATTTAGCCGTTTTAACCAGAGACCCATTTATGTTCCGGTCTCCTCAGATCGTCTGTCCCTAACCAGCCCCAGTTTGTCCTCATGCTTCTATTTCAAACTAGGGCCTTGGGCCCATGGGAAGGACTAGAGAGCTGGCAGTCAGCCCAGACCAGGATGACCACGGAACCAAAGCTGTGGCCGCTCTTTCTCATTGTCGCTCTTGGCTCATGTGCGCCTTCCTTGGCCTGACCCTAGGAGTTCTTAGGCCTCCTGTCCCCACTCCACGCTCTGTCTTACAATCACCCAGTTGTGAGAACACAGTCCCAGGCTCAGGCCCTGACTCCACCCTGTGCTTGCGGTGCAGCTGCTTTGCCTCTGCTGAGAGCTGTGCCGCTGCTCTCGTTGTCCTTTCTGGTTTTCTCCTCACCTGCCTTTGCCACACAAAGCTCTCTCTTCGCCAGCAGTGTGGCAGCCTTATTTCCCGATCTCCAGAGGACAGGAAGACTTGTTGCTGGTTGATTGCTCTAAACAGGCCCTGGATGTTCAGTTAAATGATTGTCAAGAGCATGCATGATTTTAAAGTTGGTAAAAAGCGACTACAGATGTCTTAAGATGCTTCTCCTCTTGTGCTTATATCCAGTGAGTTCTTCATTCCTGGGCTGGTCGACACACACATCCACGCCCCTCAGTACTCCTTTGCTGGGAGTAATGTAGACCTGCCGCTTCTGGAGTGGCTGAAGAAGTACACATTCCCCACAGAGCATAAATTCCAGAACATTGAGCTCGCTGAGGAAATCTACACCAGAGTTGTTGTAAGTACCCTGTACGTCAGTACTGTGTGTGCCTGGCCACTTAGGCAAACGTCCATTTCTAGGGCCAGATTTAAACTATACAGCATCAGCCAGGGAGATAGCTCCATGGCACAAGTGCCTGCCTAGCAAGTGCAAGGTCATGAGTTTGAACCCTGGTCCTGCTAAAGAAAGAAAGAAAGAAAGAAAGAAAGAAAGAAAGGTATAATAAACTATACAGCATCAGAAATTCATGCTTCAATAGGCCATAAAGATTTTTGTTTGTTTTGCAGTACTAGACACTAAAACAGGGCGTTTGCATGAGCTATATCCCACTCCTTATTATTTGTTTTGCGACAAGATCTTACTGGATTTCCTAGGTCTCAGTGCAGTATTTTGCTTTGGCCTCCCACAGTGCTGGGACTATGGATGTGTGCCACACAGCCCAGGGACAGTTTTATGTTTTTAGTTTTATCACAGTTCAGGGAGTTTGTGCCCACATCACCTACACAGCTGATCAGCAGCAAAGAGAGCATCTTTTACTCTGTTACTACGTCTCTAATCCAGGGGCTCTTTGTTACCCTTTCACTTGGAATTCTTGTGTCCTGCATCACCAGATTTGAGTTGAATGTGTATGTGTGTTTCCTTTCTCTTGCCACTTTGTAGTGCTTTTCTGGAGGGCATTTGGAATAGTCGTGTGCCCTTTGGAAAGTTCTGTGACTCATTTTCCCCCATCTGTAAAAAAATATAGATAATCACTGTACCCACTTCATAGGATTGCTATAATTCAGCAAGTCAGTCTTTGCATGGTTCTTCCAGAGGTGCCCAGCACATTGTAAGGGCTCTGTGGGTGTTCTTTAAAAATACACAAGGAGGGCCCGTTAGGATGGCTCAGTGGTCTAAAGCACCTGCTTAGGAAAGCTTGGGCGGCTGCAGGGACTGCGGTTTGATCCCTGGCACCACATGCTGCGCCAGCCCTGCCCCCAAGGCAGGCTGAGCTGGCCATAAAAATAAATAAACAAAAGTTCTGAAACAAGAAGAAAAATAAATAAATAAAAATATCTTTTAAAAAAAATACACAAGGAGGGGCCTGGCAGGATGGCTCAGTGGTCTAAAGCACCTGCTTGGGAAAGCTTGGGTGGCTTCAGGGACCGTGGTTCGATCCCTGGCACCACATGCTGCGCCAGCCCTGCCCTTGGGGCGGGCTGAGTCGGCCATAAAAATGAGTGAATAAACAAACAAAGGTTCTGAAATAAGAAAAAAAAATAAAAGAAAATAAAAAAAATACACAAGGAGAAAAAAGCTAAAATTTCATATTTCTGGTAGAAGCACATCATGCTGTCTTGGCATGTTTGCCCAGAGGGGAATGGGCTGATCTTGACCATGAGTGCCACAAGAGGGCGCTCTGGAGCTCATTCGGTCAGTGACCTGTGGCTGTTGTGTGTGTCAACTGCATAGGGACCAAAAGCTCTTCTCTCAGCTCTTTGGAGAAAATCACTTCCTTCCTTTGTCCTTCAACTGTGCGACCAGAGCCAGCGCAGAAGAAGAAGAAGAAGAAGAAGAAGAAGAAGAAGAAGAAGAAGAAGAAGAAGAAGAAGAAGAAGAAGAAGAAGAAGAAGAAGAAGAAGAAGAAGAAGAAGAAGAAGAAGAAGAAGAAGAAGAAGAAGAAGAAGAAGAAGAAGAAGAAGAAGAAGAAGAAGAAGAAGACGACGACGACGAGGAAGAGGAGGAGGAGGAGGAGGAGGACGAGGAGCAGGAGGAGGAGCAGGAGGAGGAGCAGGAGGAGGAGGGAAGGGGGAAGGAAGGGGAGGGGAAGAGGAGGGGGAAGAAGGAGAAGGAGAAGAAGATAGAGCTGCAGAGGCCTTTCCCTGTGACCACTGCTTCCTGGCATTCAGTACCCTAAGTTCAGCACAGTGGTGGGACTTATGTCTGTATTTAGCCTTCACGTGACACCAGAAAGGGCTGAAAGGAGAGTGTGGAGTTACTGGTACATTGCGCTAGCGAATCTCGTTTACCACACCACGTGTGCATTCTCAGAATTTATTTATACGTCACTCTGTTCTAAAAATGGTATAAAATTACATAGTATACCACAAAAGAAAATGAATCATCAAATCACAGCAAAGAACAAAAGGGAAGAGGGGAAGATAAAATAAAATAAAGAAGTACACCGATGCCATAGGGGTGGAGTGCGTTCACCTGTTTACAGACTCCACTATCGGTTTCTATTATCTGGCTCAGAGGGGAAAAATCAGTTATTGAATTTATACTGTGTATATGATTTTTCTAAAGCCACATTTGTCAAATGAAGCACATCTATTTCTCTTACTAAAAGTTAAGAAGATAAATCCCTCTAGTTTCAAAGATACATATTGTAAAGATGCTATAGTATAAAAGAGGTTAGCCGGGCTGAGGAGACAGCTCCATGGTACAAGTGCCTGCCTGGCAAGTGCAAGGTCATGAGTTCAAACCCTGGTCCCACAAAAAAAAAAAGAGGTTATCTAGATGAGACTTTTATGCGTAGAATGTCAGGGATTAGATTATATCTTCCAGGTAATAGTTTGTAAATATCAAAGATGTAATTATTTGATGTCAGTGAGTACAAAGGTTTTATTCCTGACAAATGTTTATGCTCACAGTTTTGTGTTTCCAATTAGGAGAAGGCCCACAACTTGAATGAATTTAGAGTATGGTTGAGATCAGTTTAAGAAAGCTGAGAATTATGCACCAGAACCTGCTTCTGGGCTGGAGGTTTCCTACAGCAAGACAGAGAAATACAAAAGAAGTGCCCAGGAATCAAACTAATCCTTTTTTTGCTTTTGGTTTTCTCCTCTGGAAAACATTTGTAAAACTTCAAGAAGTCTGCCCCATGGGTTATGACACTGATAAATTATTCTGCAGATTATTTAAGATATGTAGCGGCAAAATTTTCCATTTATTTATTTATTTATTTTTTGTGGGACCAGGGTTCAAACTCTCGACCTTGCACTTGCCAGGCAGGCACTTGTGCCACAGAGCTGTCTCCCTAGCCCCCATCCTTTGCTTATTAAAGGAAAAAGAATCCCAGTAAGCCAAACCTAGAACATCTTCTTCCAAGTGTGCAGACTGAAGAAGAGATTGCAATTTCACGTAGGACTGAAATGAAGGAGGATGAACGGAAAGCTCTAGAATCGGCCGAAAGCACAGGTAGGAGACAAGAAGATAAGCTCCTCAGTGAATGCGCCAGGACAGACCAGTGGCAAATAGTGTACAGGCCTAGCAAGTTGCTGAAGCACAAAAGGAAAAGAAAGGGAGGCAGACGCCCTCCCCTCGACCCCTAGAAGTTAGCATCGAAGCTCACAGTCCTCTTCAATCTGGCATTGCTTTGCGCTGTAAAACTTGATCTCAAAACCCTTCCTGTCAAGCGTTGGTGGCTAAGGAAAGGTTAGAGGATATAGCCAGCACTTTGTCATTGTTCTTGACAGGTCGCTTTGGGAATGGGGAAACTGAAAAATGGTCCTTACGAGCTCTCTCTAAAACTTGTGAGCAAATAAAGTGGAGCAGGGGCCTGGGAGGCCCAAACAAAACTGGATGTAGACAGGTTTTCTTGTTTTGAAGGCCACATATGGAACAACTGTGTAGCTGGTTTACTGAATAAGCTGCACCCAGTAGGGACAGACAGGAGCGGCTCTGGTTCTTTTCCTCTCTCCTTCTCTCTCTCCTTTTCTACCCTTCTTTCCCTCCCGCTGGGCTCTCCCTGCCTGGCCCTTTGACTGTAATTTGGGCAGATTCATGACCTTTCCAATGTTTTTAGTTAATTCCCATCTAATTTAAAACTCTAATTTAAATACTCTCTCATCCTGTTGGTTCCTTTCCCTTTACCCCGTGTGCTTCCAGGCTAAAGCCTGACCCCAAGAGCGGGACGTGCAGTCTGGTGTCTGTGCACTGATTCCACAGCCTCCATTGCAAGAGAGTCAGGTTTTGATTTTGATTTAATCTTCAAAACAGGATTTTAGAAAGGTGCTTACAATTTTGAGAGTTTAAAAAAATTGAGATTATATTTCTGTTTTAGTTTTGAGGTCTGTTTTATTCTGGCTAGCAAAGATAGCCTGTACAATTATTTTTCTTGGGAATGGTTGCAATTTATTTTTGTGACCCAATAAAAGTTTAATTTTTATGATTGTCCTGAAAACTTTTTTCTCTCTCAATAAAGCTTTTTTTCTCTATCTGTGATAAATTAATTAAAAGAATTGTTTTTATCGATTTCCTTTATGTTCAGCCACTTAATAAAACAAGAACCTTCGGTGCTCTTTCCATTTCATTCCTACCCTCTGTTATATAACCTCAAATTTCATTCCACCTTATTTTTTGCTCCCTATACTTATTTTTTTTAAGATGTATCAGTTATTTTGTTAGGTTCTTAGTAAGATATTTAGAACACTAATTTATGAGGATAAACTCCATTTGTCAGACCAAAAAAAGATTGCAGGTAGCCCCGGAGCTGAGGAACAGCTTTGATTTTTGCTAAAGTCTGTGAATCTACTGCTTTCTGACCCACCTTATGCCGCTCTGAAATCTGGTATCTCTCTTTCTCGATGGGGAAGATCTCACCCTCCTGGTGTCTGGGTTTCCACAGCTTCTTCTTCTTGAACTAAGCATCAGTGAAGTGCTTGGGGATTTTCACTTTGCTGATAATCAATTTTTGTAGAGGTGGCAATGGCAAATTTCTGGTGTGTTCTTCGTAGAGGAGCATGACCAAGGCTAAGAGGCCCAGTCACAGGTAGCAGCCACTGGCCAACTGCTTCAGGAAGACCACTGTCTTGCCTCTGTGACACCCGGTGAGGATGATCAAGATGGTGCCGGGAGTGGTGCTAGCTCGATGCTTCCTCACATGCTGGCTGAAGGGTTTCTTGCTGTGGCTCCAGAGCTTTCAGGGCACATCTTCAGTAGCGTAGGATTTAGGCATTTTCTGAAGCTTAACCATCAGGTACCTCCATTCTTGTCCCCATTGACTGGTTTTATGATGGTAGCAAGAACTTTCTCCTTTTTCTTCTTAACCTTTGATTTATCAGCTGTGTACTTTGTCTTGTACAGAACCTTTCTGGCATCTATAGCAGATCAGGAGTATCTACCAATTCCTCTAACCAGGACAGGGTTTCTGCTGCATTGGGGCTGCCCCTTCTTGGACTTTTTTGGCTTCTTCACCCTACCCTGTTGACCAGTACCACTGGCAGCAGCCTTCTTGGCTTGAGTTTCTTCTCAGTGTATGGCTTCTCAGATTTTTTCACCCACCATCTTGCAAGATGGGAAAGATTATTTTATAAGTAAAATAATTTTACTTATTTAAAATGTTTGTTTTCCAATCTAATTTAAAAATTCGTGTTAATTTCATTATAATTCACTACTTGTCAATCTCTACACTGAATTTAACAACAAGCCTTTTTTTTTGCTGCTTGGGTCCTTGGATTCAGTTTTCATGTCGGTGGACCTAGCCTCTGACTGGCTTAGCCAGTAAGACGGGTGGTGAGCATTTCCTAGAATCAGTTGCCAAAAATACTTTCATTTTCTTAGTTCAACATGATGTTTTCACTCATTAGAAGACTTATATTTGAAATAATTTACCTACGGCCACCCAATGTGGCGATGTCAGTGTAATTCTAATTTTTTTCTGGATAGTTGGTTGATGTGCAGACTTGCTTCATTCTTTTTATTTATCCACTTTAGTAAAGTGTGACTGACATATAAAAACTACACATAATTAACAGAATTTGATAAGTGCACCACTGTGAGGCCATGGCTGCAGTCAAGGTGAGAAATACAGATTTTGTTAGGTCCAGAAGTTTCCTTTTACCCCCTCTTATTGTTCATTTTTCCTTTTTTGGTGAGAATGTTTAACATAAAAGCTGTTTGTTAGATTTTCAACTGTATAGTACTATAACCCTCTTACCATATTGCTGATATGCTGTGCATTAGATTTTTTGAAATGGAATCTGGAATGACTAATGCTTTATACCCTTTACCTGACAATTCCTGGCCTCAGCCCATGGTGAATTTAACTATTTGAACCTCTTTAAGAAAGACACATCGTGTTAGGTTTATACTTAGTGTCTGTCTTATTTCACATAGCACTGCAAGACTTTTTCTAACTACCATCCCACTGCATATATGTACCACAGTTTTGTATAATCCATCTGTCAATAGCCACTCCACTCGGTTCTGTTACCTGGCCAATGAGAATACTGCTGCAATGAACGTGAGAGTATAGACGTCCCTTGGAGATCGTGGTGACATTTCCTTGGGTACATTCCCAGTGGTGCGCTTGGTAGGTCATGTCATAGCTGTGTTTATTTTTAGGGAATTCTGTACTGTTTTCCAAAGGACTTGCCCTAATGTGAATCCTCAATAGCAGTGTAGAAGCAACTGCTTTCTTCTGGAAGCTTCCTAGCACTTATCATTTTTTTTTTTTTTTTTTTTTTTATGATGCTGATCTTAATAGATGGCATCTCCATGTGGTTTGGATTCTATAGATTTTTAAAAATCCATTCATTCTCTTTACTGAGTACTTCTTTCAACAGGAGAATGTTTATCTTCTGTTCTGGGGAATGGACTTCTCTTTGTCTGTTTGTCCTGCGTTGTGCATCTGGCATATATCCTTCCCTCTAATTACTATTATCTTTTAAATACTATAACAAAGGCATGGAGCTTCTGGATCTACTTTACTGTCTGAGTTTTCTCCCTGGCTACATCCTTAGGCAGTGTCATTGCCTAATTTTTAAGTCATTAATTCACTCTTATTATGCCAGATCATTCTTCCTGAGAAAACACTGTTCTGCCCTATCGACCTGAGGATAATTTTAGTTCACTTTCTGTCTCTTGGGTCTACTTTCTTAGGTGTTCCTTCAGCAAATACTGGCCGAGTACATGGTAGAATGCAGGTCTGTTTGTCATTGCTGCAGACCAGATGTTGCCTTGATGTTAGCTTTTCATTTGGATTCATAATTCTGGGGGAGAGCTGATCCATGTCTAGTGCACACAGGTTCTAAATATTCTGTACTGGCAGGCAGATATATTTTATTTCATGGGCAAAATATCTTTAAAACTGAAAAGATTGTCATGAAAATCTGAGTTTCCAAAGTCGTTTTTAACATTTTTATAAACTTATTTTATTTATGCTCACTGTGCAGTTCAGACTTGCAGTGATCCTCCTGTCCCAGTTTCCCCAGTGCTGGGATTACAGGCATGCATCACCACACCCAGTTTCAGTGGCCACCAACACACTTGGGGTTTCGGGGCTGACATGAAATGCCATACTGGGGATTGAACTCAGGACCTTGCACTTGCTAGGCAGGCACTTAGACTGCTGAGTTATCTCCCCAGTCCAAAGTCTTTTGACCTTTAGGACTAGTTGACTTCACTGGGCTCTCTACCAATTGGCTGATGCCAAGTAGAAGCTGCCCAAGTGGGGCATGCCCTTTCCTGATCTATTAATTCCAAACTGTGCCAGTCCTGCTGACCCTTGAGCTCTGACCCTTGTGCTGCTACTCATGAAAGCCCTATTAGTTCAAAAAGGAGGAAACTGATGTAGAGAAAATAAAACAAGTAAGGAAAAAGCAAGCGAAAACCCAGCCTGGAGAATGTGCTTCTATGCTTTTAAAGCATCTGCAAAAGACACTCCGAGGTATTCTGGCCAACCTGCCTCCTTCCCAAGTGCTGCAATGGGTCAGGCAGTGTGGGTTCCACTTTCTTTTTAAGATTTTCTTTCTTTCTTTCTTTCTTTCTTTCTTTCTTTCTTTCTTTCTTTCTTTCTTTCTTTCTCTCTTTCTTTCTCTTTCTCTCTCCTTCCTTCCCTCCTTCCTTCTTTCCTTCCTTTCTTCCGTCCCTTCTTTTTTCTTTTTTTCTCCTTTCCCTCATCCCAAATGTTTCCTTTTGAGCAGTTTCTTTCCCTTTCATAGGTATGTATTATACCTTTCAGAGTTTATTTATTCTTTTAAGTTCTTACACTAGGGAGACACTATGGCAATGTGTACATGTGTGGGTCTGATTTATTTCACCTATGAATATGGTCTGTAGTTCCATCCACTTATGAATAAAAGCATCAAGTTCATTTTTCTTTATAACTGAGTAATATTCCATTGTATAAAAATGTCACATCTTTTTTACCCTTCTTATGAGAAGAGAAAGAAGGGAAAAAATACACCCCCCGACACCCGATAGCTAAGATAATTGTACTACTAATTTCTATTGGTTTATTGAAAGGAGCAATTAATGCTTAATATTTTTGACCAATTTTACATTCTTATATCTGGTATCTGAACAACTATTTTGAAGACAACAATATGCAATATAGCAACTATTGTTGTATTCCTCTCATATTGTTTTCAAAAGTTTTGCATTGTTTCTCATTTTTTAATTATGTGTTACTCTCTTAAAAAAATAAAGACCTTCCCACCACCTGCTAGTGTCTTACTTCCATCTGCTGTGGGTCCTGCCTGACACACCACCATAGCGTGGCCATGCTCTTGGCTTCTCTCACAGTTACTGATCCTCGTCTCTTGCATACAGGGCTTTCTTTCCTGTGTGTCACTCCCTCATTAAAGTGCATATTAGGGTTGACCAAAATAGCTCAGTGGATTAAAGCACCTGCAAGGAGGCACAGGAGCTGAGGGTTCAACCCCTGGAGTCTGCTATGCTGGCCCCGCCTCCAGAGTGCACTGAAATGGCAGTTGGGACTGGGTGTGGTGGTGTATGCCTGTAATCTCAGCTCTTGGGGGGCTGTAAACAGGCGATCATTACGAGTCTGATCTAGTAGTGAGACCTTGAATACCTTGTAGACCTTTGACCACCCTGGCCCCTCCCAGAATAAAATGCATCTTCTAAGAGCTTCCTAGGGAAGTGCTTAAGGGGAGTAAAAGTTGTCAGTCTTATAGTAGCTAATCGTTCCTGTACTTGGCCTTAATGCTTGCTTAATAATTTACCAGGCAATAACATTTGTCCTTCTCCTTCTCCTTCTCCTTCTCCTTCTCCTTCTCCTTCTCCTTCTCCTTCTCCTTCTCCTTCTCCTTCT
>PVJA010047191.1:0-14772 GCA_004027025.1 Myocastor coypus
TCTATTTGCTTAAAAAACGTTGAAGTTCTGTCCTTAGGCATAGATAGGATATTTATACTTCCTTGATGAAAACTCCAGTGTTATGTGCTAATGACTGTGAAAACAGCCCTATTCTTAAGGCTTGTTGTGCTTTAGGAACACAGTATTCCAACCGTCTTGGTATCTTTACAGGTTTTTGTTTAGTTTCTTTTCTTTTCTCCTCTTTTTCTTGTGTGTGTGTGTGTGTGTGTGTGTGTGTGTGTGTGTGTGTGTTTAACAACGAGCTGCCCCTATGCAGTTCAGGCTGGCCTTGAGCTCACTTTTGTAGTCTAGGCTGGTCTTGACTTGCACCCATCTTCCTGCCTCAGCCCGGCAAGTGCTGGGATTATTCTCATGCGCTACCATGCACTGTGCAACATGCTCCTTCTTGTTCATGTGTAAAGCCTTCTAACTTTGTGCCATTGTTCTCTGTACTGCGTACTTCCATTAGGCTATGATCACACTATACACTGATACTATTTGTTGTCACCAGTTTTCAATTTACAATTGTATTTTAAAGTGATCTCATGAAAAAACATCTGCAGTTTTATTTGTTTTTTTTTTCCCCGTTTCTGGTGCTTTTGGTTTGCTGTGTACAACGAGATTTCCATCTATGTCACTTTGTATTTTTTTAACATATTTGGTTTTTACAGGGTCTCAGTATGTATCTCGGAGTCTTGTTGTTCTCGTCCTTTAAGCATCCACAGAGTTGAGATTACAGGCATGCACCTCTACACCTGAGACTCTGACCAGTTCTGCCCCACCCAGAGTGCATCCTTTGTGCACGGTGCTGTCCAGCAGGGATAGAATCATGGTTCTGTGCCTCACCTAAGCTTCCTTATGAGTTGCTTTATTCTGCTAAGCTATCTTTCTGTCCCTGCATTCTTTTTTGTTAAATAAAGTAGCAAAGCAATACAAAAGAAAAATACCTTCAGTTTTTTTGTTTACAGAACTCTTCTATTAATATACTTGTTCATCTTGACTCAAAATAATTTCTCTATGTGTAGTCAATGGCCTGAATTTTTGAAGAATTCTAAGACAATATTTTATTATCTCATGTTTTCAATGGTTTCTGATTACAAGTCTTATATTCATTTTAATATATTCGATGTCACTTATGTTAGAATTGTCTACATGTAATCTGTGTGTGTGTGTGTGAGAGAGAGAGAGAGAGAGAGAGAGATGGGCATTGTTTCTAGAGCATTTCCATTGTGCTACATCCCCAGCCTTATTTAATTAAAAGATAAAAGGAAACATCTTAGTTCTTTTTAATTGTCTCTCCCTAATTTTTTCTCCTGTCTTCTTCCTCTCTCTCCTCTTCTCTCTGTGTTCTGATTCTCTTTGCGCTTGCAAAAGTCCTTTCTTTCTATGTCCTATTGCCTGCCCTTTATTTTGCTTTTTAAATTTTTTATACTTTGAGTTTCTCACAGAAGTAAAGCTAGGTGACATTTAAGCTTGTGTGTTTGGTTTACTTCACTTAACATTATACTCAAAGGTTGTACACTCTTTGAGACACTGAGTAAGTACATTGCCGAGGGCGGGCTTAAACTTACTTCCTTCTTGCTTTGGTGTCCTGTATTATAAGCAGACAGATAATTATAGCGCTGTTTGGCATTCCTAGGAGCCTTAAAATTAGAAGTGGCTTGCATCTATTTGGCCTTTGAAAAATCTGCTGTCCCTCTGCCTAAAAGCCCCACTTTCCTTCTTCCCTCTCTAATCACCACTGATTTTTTCGTAATACATGTCATACTGAAGTTAGATTATCTGAATATGTTTCCCCTGGGTTCCTTTCTGTCACCAACCTCATTCCACTAGTACAAAATCTCATGGGGTTGGGACCCTTGGCTCTTTGTATTCCGCTGTTCCAGCCCCAATGTGCTGCCTGGGCATTAGAGGGGGTCAGGAAAGAGTTTTGGAATAAATGAATGAAAGTATGAAATGACTCTGTGTCCATCAGCCCTGTCATAGATACGAAGTCCAACTTTTAGACAGCAGGAAGCCGTGGCCAGGTTTGCAAGCTTGTCCCTTCTATGGGGCTGTACCATACTGAGCTTCACGAAATTCCTGTCTGTTCTGAACACTGTGCCTTCCTCCTGCAGTGCACCTTTTGGACTGCAGGACAGGGAATGGGAAGAACTACAGAGGGACCATGTCCAAGACCAAAAGTGGAATTCTCTGCCAAAGGTGGGATGCCACCTCCCCGCATCAGCCTAAGTAAGTCTCCTTTCTTCTTTGTGTTCCCCTTGTGTACTTAGAATGATTATGTCACCTCTAAACCAAGCCAGAACGTGGGAGTGAGCAGAAAGAGAATGTTTTGTATGTGATTACAGAAGAGTTCAATTATTTATAGGACAAAAGCAGAAAGAATGGGCCAGAGAGGTATCTCCATGGCACAGGTGCCTGCCTGGCAAATGTGAGGCTATGAGTTTGAACTCTGGTCCCACACAGGGAGCTCTTTTCTTTGTTTTTCCTTTGGCGGGAGGGAGCTCTCACTGAAAGAAGAATGACACTATTCATTTGATAGTGAGTCTACTAACACACCCAAGACAGCTGTGGTTAGGGTGGGCCATGTCTCCATCAAATATAACCAGCTGCAAGTTGGTTATACTGTTCCCCTCAGCACTGGAGGGCAAGTGAATGCATACAGTCTGAGAATGAAAAGGCACTATGAAGGACATATATAATTTGTAAGTTGCTTAGTATTTTAGTGTTTGTGGCATATCCCCCAGTTTGGTGTCAGGTGGCAATAAGTTCTCTGTGACCATTCATATCAAACAATATTTCAGGATCTGAGAGTGGGCCAGATGGTCCATCAGACTAAAGCACCTGCAAGCAGGCACAAGGTTCAATTCCTGGGCCTGCTGTACCAGTCTTGTCCCTGGGGTGCCCTGACAGGGCAATTGAGACTGAGCATGGTGGCGCATGGCTGTAATCTCAGCTCTTATGAGACTGTAAACAGGCGGATCACTACTAGTCCAATCTAATAATGAATTCCAAAGGAATACAGGGCCTGTTGCACTGCCCCACTCCAAATGAATTGCCTGTATTGCCTCCCAGTGAGATCAGTAGACCCAAAAGTGTCAGTCAGAGAAAGTAAAATGATTTGATCAAAAGCCCAAAACAAAGCTCCGAAGTCCCCATTACAACCTACGCCTGCTTACCTGAGAAAACTGAGTTCACCAAAGCAGGTGCATAGAAGACTGGAAAGAGAACCTGCCTTTTAGACCCCAGATACTGGTGCTCTTTAATCTCATTGATTACTTCATTGTGGCAATGTATCTCTAGAAATAAAAATGAATGTAGGCTGCACTTCAGAGAAAACAACCAGTTTCAAATTTGTGACCAGCTACTTACTAGTCACTGTTGTTTAGACGCATTGTGTTTTGTTTTATTTATGTCGTCATATTCAGTTTTCTTGTCTCGAAAATATAGTTATACCTTCCTGACGGGTTGTTCTTTTTTCTTCTTAATTCTATTTATTTATTTATTTATTTATTTATTTATTTATTTATTTTTGCTGTACTAGGGATTAAACCCAAGGCTTCAGTACTGAACTGTATCACCAGCCCTTTTTATTTTTTATTTTGAGACAGGGTTTCACTAACCTGCTAGGTTGTCCAGGCTGGGCTTGATGGTCTTGATGCCTAAAATTTTCTCTTTTAACAACTAAGTGAGAGAATGTCCAGAAAGGTATTAGTATAATGCACTAATTGGATATCAGCTACTATTACTTCATGGAGAGTAGGACCACTGACCAAGGGCTGTATTTAGAACAAATCAGGAATTCCACAGACAGCTGGGACCTTAGTTTGCCTGTGCAGCACACATACTTTGGCTTTATTTCCAACCTTTGGCTGTAAATACAGTAATGATGGTGATGAGAGCTACTGTACCTAACTCAGTCTTCCCATAGAGGAAAGAGAAATTTGACGACTCAAGTGCCACAGCCAGCGGCCAAGATTCATTCGGATGTCAGGAATTTAAACTTGCAGTGGGAAGCAGAAAGTGGCCCTGGCACTTGCTAGCAGTCTGCTGAGTTGTAGGATATTGCTGATGTATTCCTTTTCTGCTCTTCACAGCTATTCCCCTGATAAATACCCTGACAAGGGGCTGGAGGAGAACTACTGTAGGAACCCAGACAATGATGAACGGGGGCCCTGGTGTTACACTACAGACCCTAACGAGAGATATGACTACTGTGACATCCCTGAATGTGAACGTTGGAAGGTGCTCAAACACCTTTTCCTGTGCCTGTTACCTGGAGAGTGACTTGCTGTAAAGCTGTTTCCCTCAGGGATAATACTAAATCTCAGTTAATGCTTGTTATAGTTTGTGTATAGGTGTACCCCAAATCCTCAAGCAGTCATAGGACTGCTTCTGGAACTTGTAATTGATTATTGTGTAAATGAGTGCTGCCTCTCCCCTGGGGCAGGTGATTTGCATTTCAGGGTAAGGTAGAAAGAAAAGTTAGCTGCTGGAGCAGCTGCTAGCTGGCTCCCAGTGCTCTTGAACTCTGCCCCTTGCCATGGAAGGTTGCCCTCTGCAATGTGCCAGTCTGCTTTGGAGCCAGCAGAGTATGGACTGAAACCTTCTGCAGTAACTGTGAGCTAAATAAACCTTTCCTTTCCTCATTTTGAGTGTTGGGTGTTTGTCTCAGCAATGAGAGAAGATTAACTAAGACAGTACTGGGCATGGCAAAGCTCAGCAATGTGTTCACAGTTTAGTGGAAGACTGCAAAAGTTTGCTCAGCCTCCAAGTGTTAACCTGGATTTTTATTAAAATATTACTTCAGTAAGCGCAGATAATAAGCTAGAGCCAAACCCTAGATTCAAACTTCTTATGCACAAATCATTCTGAAACTCCAAAGAAATTTATAATTAAACAGCTAAATTAAAAGCATTAAATTAATATTGCTTAACTAACCAATATCAATTTGGATGATTTTGTTATTCAGTTGAAGTCAACCAGTGTAATTCTTTTTTTTAAACATGTTTATGTTGTATCTTTTTTTAATTTAATTTTACTTTGAAAAGTAAAAACAAAGCAAGAAACAAAATCAGATACAAAGAAAGAAATGGCAACGTACAACAGTACATATGTTACAGATTTTCAAACCAAAAATAGCTGATTAACAATGGTTGGTATGTT
The DNA here is from genome assembly GCA_004027025.1 of Myocastor coypus. Taxonomy (NCBI): domain Eukaryota; kingdom Metazoa; phylum Chordata; class Mammalia; order Rodentia; family Myocastoridae; genus Myocastor; species Myocastor coypus. The sequence goes on from PVJA010047191.1 coordinate 5,167, forward strand.
ATCTATTTTATAGTCTAACCTGTTGCTGAGATTAGCAGATATCATTATGTAAGGTTGGACACATGGTTGGATACTACCACTTGCTCGCAGGAGACTTTAAATTTTCATTCTAGTCCCTTGTTTAAAACTTTTTTAAAGGTTTGTTCTAAAGAGAGCATAGGAATAATTCATATGACATTAGAAATAGTACACATTTAGAAGACCAAGATGTCAAGTATCCAAGCACGGTTTTGTGTTACACATTGCTATCCTCGATGTAGTTGCTTAGCTTACAGTTATCAGCATACAGTTAGTGAAGGTGAAATTCTACAAGTAGTTTACTAGTTTTTATATCAGCAATCCTTTATTTTGATGGACCAATCTATTTGAAATTGTATTTCAAAGTTTAATGCTAAAAAATTAGACTAGATATAATTCATTTCATATTTCTGGATACAGGTACTCAATCAAAAGGAATAAACTGAGCTGAGGATTATGCAATAATGTGGTGTTATACCATGTGAAAACCCTGTCCTTCCATTGTCTTTGGCCATTGGAACATGAGGATCCTTTATTTGACCATGACATCTCAGGTTGCATGGACACACATTGAGGGCATATGGCCCTGAAGTATCATGAAGGCATGGTATTTACATCATGTCCATGTTACTTTGTGTATTACTTGGCCTAAGTATATGGCTTCAATAATGCCAAATCAAACCTTCAGTTTTAAAACTAATTAGAAAACAGTGCTGGGAGGATAGCTCAGTAGAATAAGCACTTGCCTAGCTAGCACAGTGGCCTGAGTTCGACTCCTGCTTCCACAAAACAAAACAAAATAAAACAAAAACAGTCATGTCATGCTTCTCGGCAGTATGTATATTGTTGACATCTTATGCTTAAGAAAGGCTCAGAACTCCCAAGATGGTGCTGCTTATTTGTCAGTTGTCAGGTAATCAGAATAATTTCATAGACTGTTTAAAGACTGGTACTGAAATGAAGAAATCCTATACTTAAAAATTTATAATGGAGGATTCTTAGACTGCTGAGAATATGTGTACACACTCCCTGCTGATCTGCGAGTCTCTCAGTTTAGTTATGATTATCATAATTAATGTGTTATCAGACAAACATGCAAACTGTACCAATTGGAAAAGAGTACAACATTTTGGGCTGTATTAGAATATTCTAGGTCTTAGCAACAATTTCATGGCCAAGTGATTGGGAATTACATATGAATTTGTTGATAAGAAGTATTTGGTTTCTTCACCTCTTCTCTCCTTTTCACTAATGTCTAAATGAATATATGCATTGCCCTGGAGAAAATTACATGGGTAAAATTTCCAAGACCGTGTCTGGATGTGAATGCCTAGCCTGGAACTCTCAGACCCCTCATGCTCATAGATTTAGTCCTTCCAATTAAGTCTCACTGTTCAAGAGTCTATGGCTCTATAATACATTTACTATTGCCTGGATGACTTACATGTCTTGGAAAAAAGACCACATAGTTTTGAATTTTAAGGTGGTCCATCTCCCCACATGGCTGAAAGTGAGATGTATATTCTTGGTATTCAAAATATGGTTCAGGGACCAGTAGAAGGAAGATCATTTCCAAATATACTAGGAATGGAGAATCCCAGGCCCACTAACTCAAATTTACATTGAATCTAGATCTGCACCTGACTTGCACAAACATTAAAATTTAAGACATACATCTCTCTGTCTTGGATATGTCCCAAATACTTTACTCTTCACATCTTTGCTTTCATTCTGTACCAGTGAGATTCAAGGCATCCCAGCCTACAATCCACAGGTGAACATGATGGGTCTTGTGAATTTTGCAGTCATTCATGGGTTAATGTGAAGTATTTTTCTGTGGCAAGGTTTCTAAACTTACTTCAAACTCTCTTTAGCAATAATGAATTTCAATAGGAACAGAATTCTCTGCTATAGAAAGTAATGGTGAGAATTCTATTTCACCTAAACTGCACTGGAAAACACCTCCCCTTTATAGTTGCTCTGCTCTTTCTCTATGATGGCTGTATAGGACTGTCACACTTCTTAGAACTTTGATAAAGAGTCCAAGCCACATGTTCCCCATGTGGAAAACAACGCCACTGATTTTTATATTTCCCATTCCAAATAACTTACAACACAGCTACTGCTCTTGCTCTTCCAAAGTAAGAATAGGAGAAGCCTCAAGGCCCACAGTAGGGCAAACTCAACTCAGGAAATGAAGGAAAAGAGAGTGATTAAAGAGCAGCTGGTGGGGCAACGAGATACAAAAAAAAAAAAAAAAAAAAAGCAGGGGAGATAGCTTAGTAGAATAAGTGTTTTCCTGGCAAGTGCAAGGGCCTGAGTTCACTCTCCAGTTCCACCAAAAAAGAAACACAAAGAACATCAGTGTTGTATGTTGTGATCTGGAGCTGAATAAAGTCACGAGAAGACCCAGTGAATGTAGCTTCAGAGGTCTCGCTGATATCTGTCCTTCCTGAAGTGAGCCCTGAACTCTAAAATCATCTCCTTTTTATTTAGGTCACATGATAGAAGATTTACAGGGAGGTGAAGGGATAATCACCAATGTCTCAAGTAAGGGTGGAGACATCAATCAAGACTAAGCTATTACACCTTGGTCTCTAGAAACAGTGGAGATATAAATCAGGAAAGCTGTTACAACTTTTTAAATCCTAGTTATCTAAAATCCCTAAATAAAGCTGGGCATGTTGGCACACACCTGTAATCCCAACACTCAGGAGGCTGAGGCAGGAGGATCGGTGTAAGTTTGAGACCAGCCTGAGCTACCAAACTGAGCTCAAGGCCAGCCTGAACTGCATAGTGAGACCCTGTCTCAAAAAGACAAAATAATAATAATAATAATAATAATAATAATAATAATAATAATGATAAAATGAAATAAAATAAAATAAAATCCCTAAGTAACAGATTACAGCCCACCCTAAGCTTTGTTTATTATTCTTCACTTCTTAGATTCTTATCTCTACGTATCCCCCGCTTTTATTAAAAAATGCTTGAAACATAATTTTTTGAAGCATTACAGAGAGGATGGTAGGCTTTTGATCCATAGTTTGTTGCTGGATCTGTTCTCATTGCTAAACTAAACAGGATATGCAAATAATTAAGAGACGACATACACAAATCTCTACCACATTTCCACTAAACCATAAGATAACATGAAAAGAATCAAAGTTTCCAATATCATTAAAGATACTTTTTAACAGATCAGATTTGGTTCCATGACATGAGAGTTATAAAAAATGAAGAAATATTCTAATTACATTTTAAACAATGTATACAGTTGTAGAATAACAATTTGTCCTCCCAACATAACAGCTCGTTTTATTCAACTCTGAGTCAGCATGTCTTTGAGAAGTCCATAATTGTTTTAAATCCTTGTGTCACTGCTGCACAAAATGAATAGTCTGTACAACTTGGCTCAATGCTACTCCGGCTATAGTAGCTATGGATGTGAAGGCTATCATGAGTTTAAGCTTTCTTTTGCTCTCTTCTCTACCATCTCCAATAAATGTTGGAACAGCTTTATGGAAGGAGAGTCCTTCCATGGGTGATATAGTTAGTTGTATTGGAAGTCAAATTTTGGCCCTTGTCCTGAGAATATAGCTGTTATCTCTAGAGAAACTAAACCTGAGTAGAACGAGTTGTGTTCCCTTTTATTTTCATCCTTCTGTGATCCAGGAAGAGCTATAGAGCTCCAATCTATGACGCTTCCATTGGAAGTATTAACTAACTCCTGGGTTGCCTCTCCTTTTACAGATTTCCCAATGTACCTTAAGCCACATTGGTATTCTGGAAGGATGGCAGATCTGGCACTGGAAACATTCTATTAGCAGCTATATCTTTAAAGTTCTTTCCTTGGAAAACAAAAAGTCCTCTTTTTCTTCCCTTACCTCGGTGTTATTTTTAAATGGCAGTAAGTGGACGACTCTAAATGATATATTCTTCTGGCTCCCTTCAGGTGATGTTCAGTCTCAGGTGTTAACCTTTAAGGAGTTCAGCATTTGTTTGACCTTTGATGTTTAAGTGTGGCCCACAGCAGGAACATTCATCCCTTCCCAAGTTACTATATATCTTGCCTTCTGTGTTATCTCCTTTGAAGGCCTAATCTTATCTGACTGCCTATAATACTTTTATCTAACTCGGCTATCTGCAACATTCCCCCCTCTGAAGAAGTAACCTCAACTGCTGCGAGGACAATATGGGTGATGACCGCTCTGGCTTCTTCAGGCTGAAAGGGATCATAACTGGAAACCAGCAGTCACAGATACTTCTCCAGAGGTTCTACATAAAGGCCCTCAAGAGATATCAGGCATTTTTGTCTTGGGTAGGTGGAATCACTTTAAATCTGGAGAAGATAAAGCCAAAGAGATTATTAAACATACATGGGAATAATTATAAATGTGACCAAAATGATTTTTACCAATACTAATAGACATGTTGTGAGAGAATCAAATATACATTACACTTGTACAAACTAGTCTTCTTGTAAATTGGATTAATAACCAACCTATATCTCAGTTACAACTAAAGCAAGATGTCTTCTAAAGTCTGTTTCTCACGAGGTATAATGACTAGAAGGAAAGTCAGGGTCAGCGAAGAACAAAGAGACTTGTGTCAATGTCCAGCAATGGGCTGGGTTTTCCTTTGGTCATGATTTCTCAGGGATCCTCTGTGGAGATGATACTGTTCAGCCAGAGGGATCAGGCAGGCCCAATGCCCTTCAGTCCTACTGGACCATCTGGGAAGCCAAGTCTGAGCTGAAGGGCTTTACCTCAGAGTGCAGTCTCACTTGTAGCAACTGCTTTGGCAGTCAAGGCATGGCTTGTGGGATTCTTGAGACAATCCCTCTTATTCTTGCCTGGTATCTAACAGTCATAACAGATGAACTTTATCGTCATTGAGCTCTTCTTGGAGCCGAGAGAATCAGATTCAGGATCTGGTTTTTGGAGCTGCAATAAGGCAGTTATTTTTTTTTTTTATGTCTTTTTGTTTTCTCCCCCTGGTTTTCTCCCAGTTCTAATTATAACAAATTGTTTTCTTAGTGTCCTATAATGTTTACACTTACTCATTTTCTGGGCTTTATTAGTTGAGCTGGTACCCAAATTACCTCTGCAGTATATGTACTAACACAAGCAAAGCCTCTTCCCCATCTCTGCATAACTCCTGGAACCCAGTAATCAATATCATTTAGAAAGAAAACAGGCTGTTGCAAAAGAATGATCACTCCCTTTGTCCAGTGACAGCCTGCAGCAGAAGATCCATCTGGCAGCTGATTTAAAAATTTAATGTGAATAAAGCTTTTTGTACTATTAACCTAGGTGTATTCATTTGTGTTCCCATACATGGGAATAATACATGGGAAACATGTATTATTCCCTTGTATTATTATTATTCCCATGTTATTCCCATTATTATTCCCTTGTATTCCCATGTATTATTCCTTTTTTGTTTCATAAGCATCTCTTTTAAACTTCTATTAGCTCTTTCTATAATTGCTTGACCTTGGGTGTTATAGGGAATACCTATAATATGATTGACGTTCTAATGCTTTAAAACATTGTTTAAAACTTTACTAAAATAGGCAGGTGCATTATCAGTTTTAATCTGATGTGGGATTCCTATTACATTAAATAATTCTAACAAATGTTGTATGACATGTTGACCCTTTTCACTTGGTAAAGGGGTAGCCCACCGAAAACCTGAAAATGTGTCTATGCACATATGAACATATTGTAATTTTCTAAGAGAAGAACTATGAGTAACATCCATCTGCCACAGCTGATTGGCTGCGTTTCCTCTTGAATTTATTCCTTAAGGAAATTGATGGTCTTGTAGAGTGCTGCACTGTGGGCAAGAGTTTAAGATATATTGTGCTTGTTTGTGTGAAATATTAAATTTACAAATAAGTTCTTGTTTACTAGTATGAGTGGAAGCATGGAAATCCATGGCAGCTTGACCATTACCTATAAGTAACCAATCTACCTATTCATTTCCTGCTAACATAGGACCAGGCAATACAGTATGAGCTCTAATATGCATAATGAAAAGAGGCTGATTTCTATTTTGGATAAAAAGCTGCAGTATAGAAAATAATTGTATTAATTCTGAGCCATCTGCAATTAAAGGGGCAGTTTCTATTTCTATTACTGTATAATCAGCATACTGGGAATCAGTTATAAGATTTAATGGATCAGAACAATCTTAAAGTAACATAATAATGGTGGCTAACTCTGCCTTTTCAATGAAGCGGGAAGGAGTTTGCTCAATTCTAGTTTTAGGACCTGTATATCCTGCCATGCCAAGTTTATTGGCATCTGTAAAAAAATGTAGATGCTTCAGGAATAGGTTTAGTTTTAACAACAGAAGGTAATATCCATAGGGTTCTTTTAAGAAATTGAAGGCATTTATTTTGGGGAAAATTATTGTGAATGTCACCCAAAAAGTCTTATAAAGCAAGTTGCCATTCATTTCAAAGTTTGTATTGACATAGAATTTCTTGTTGATTAAGTTACAATTTGCACTACAATTTGTTGGGGATCTGTGTCAATAAGATGGCAAAGTCGTAATCTACCTTTAGTAATAATTCTACAAATTTTATCTAGAAAACTGGATAACTTTTTCTGCTCTTTATTAGGCAAAAATAGCCATTCTAAAGTATGATCTTTCTGCCCAAAGATCCCAGTAAGTGAGTGTTGTGATGGAAAAATAATACAACCGGTTGATCAGGATCAACTCTGTCCAAGTAAGCAGTTTGCATAATTTGTTCAATCTGTAAAAGTTCCTTTTTGGCTAAAGTACTTAAAGATTGGGGACTATCTAAGGCAGGGTCCCCTTGTAATGTAAGAAATAAGTTTTATAGGGCATAGGCTGGAATTCCTAAGGAAGGCCTAAGCCAATTAATGTCTCCCAGCAATTTTTGAAAATCATTTAAAGTGTGTAAGCAATCTCACCATAACTGAACCTTTTGAGGCCAGACATGGGTTTGATCTAATTTGTTACCTAGGTACTCAAAGGGTGGTTGTTTTTGCATTTTTTCTTTGGCTATAATTAATCCATATTCTCCTAAAACTGATTCTGCCTTAGTAACAAGTTGTTTTAATTTAATTTTGTCAGAATGGGCAAATGGTAAATTGTCCATATAGTGTAAGATTAATGCTGAGGGAAATAAGCATCTCAACCTTTCCAGAGTTTGGTTTACATAAAACTGACAAAGCATCAGACTATTTAACATTCCCTGAGGCAAGACTTTCCGCTGTTACTTGGAAGTAGGTTTGTTATTATTTATGGAGGGGATTGAAAAAGCAAACTTTTCTCTATCTTGAGGCTAAAGGGGAATAGTATAAAAGCAATCCTTTAAAGTAATAATGGTTAAAAACCAGTCCTTGGGAATTATACTAGGTTATGGCAGGCCAGGTTGCAACACACCCGTTGGCCAAATGACAGCATTAATGTTTCTTAGATCTGAAATTACTCACGATTTTTCTGACTTCTTTTTAATGACAAATACTGGGGAATTCCAGGGGCTTGTGGAGCTTTCTGTTCTGTCCTCGTTTACTAATTCTTGGACTATTTTTTTCAAGAGCCAAAAGCTTCTTTTTTGTCAAAGGTCACTGCTCCACCCAAATAGGCCGCTTTATTAACCACTTAAAGGGGAGGGCAAAGCTCAGAGCAGTGGCCATTACTCTAAGTTTGAATTTAAGGCAAGGGTTTTTATCTTCTGGGAAATTGAAGGGATCTGTAAAAAAGCCCCCGACTGACAAAATAGATCTCATACCCACAAGTTCATCATAATGTCTGCCACACAAGGTTGTAAATTTCCTCTCTGGCCATGTGGCCCAATGCACACCAACATATTTTAACTTGGTTGAATATTAGTCATGCTCCCTATTCCTGAACATGTCACAGTAACAGGTATCTTAGGCCATTGACAAGGCACCTTCTTAGAGGATATAATAGAAACATCAGCTCCAGTGTCTGCTAATCCTTTAAAAACCAAGCCTTGAATAGTTATAGATAACTGAGGTCTTTGTCCCAGAAGTGTTTGCCACTATACCGAAAAATCAGTGCCTCCAAATCCTCCTTTTCTTTTCCCTGGCATGCTTTTGTCTTTTACATAAGGTAGCAGCAGTAATTGAGCAATCCTCTGTTTACTTACTATCTGAAAGGGCATAGAGGTAGACATCATCACAAGAATTTCTCCTTCATAATCACTATCGATGACTCTTAATTGTACAAAGACACTTTTGCTAGTAAGGCTACTTTCTCCCCATAATCAAATCAAAAGCATCCTTGTGTATGGGGCCAAAAACATTCATATGAATTCTATATACCCCACAAGTGGGTTGCAGAAACTGATTTTTTGTAGCTACAGTGTCTAAGGTTGCGCTTCCTGGTGTGGCATGAAAAAGATCTGAGACCCTTAATTTTGGTTGATTATGTAGTTGTTCAAAGGAAACTGCTGACATCCCATATTGTTTATCTCTGGCCCAGGAGGAAGAGGGCCCATTGTCCAGTTTCCCTGCTGTTGTAAAGGTTGTCCATCTTTATCAAATTTGGAGCAACATTCATTTGCCAAATGTCTTCCTCTTTTGCATTTTAGACACAGCCCTGGTGGCTTAGTTTTATCTTTACCCTTTTTTCCTTTCTTTTTTACAATCCCTTCTCACATGTCCTACTTTGCCACAATTAAAACATTTATTAAGATTTTGTTTATGTGAAGTTTGTAAAGCAGCGGCCAATGAATTAGCTTTATAGGGCTCAGAACCACTATCTGCACAAGCCTTAATATATTCCTCTAATGAGGCACCTTGAACATTTAACGGGCATATAATGCTTTGGCATTCTGAGTTAGCACTTTCATAAGACAAAGTTTATAACAACATTTCCCGAAGATCAAGTTGTCAGACCGTTTTATCAATCACCTCCTTGAGTCGAGAGATAAAATGAACAAAGGGTTCATTTTGAGACTGTATTACTTTAGTGAAAGACTTTTGAGCTTCTCCCAGTTTTTCGACTTTCTGCCATGCTCTGAAACAATATAAATGGGTCTGAACAATGGCCATATCATCATACTGAAGTTGAGCTGCAATACCAAACCAGGTGCCTGAGCCAGGAAGCTGGTCTGCTGTTAGAGCGATAGGCAGATTTTGACCTCTATTTATCCTATCCTGGGTTTCTGCCTCATCTTTGCACCAGGTATGAAATTGAAGATATTGTCCTCGTTCCAAAATAGTATGGCACATACTTCCCAATCATGAGGAATAAGCCTATGTTCATCTGCCAGTCCTTTTAAGAGGCCAACAACAGAATTAGATTGCATTCCATATGACATAACAGCTTGCTTCAATTCTTTGATGGTTTGAAAAGCCGAAGGTCGATAATCCCACTGTACGTAACCATTTGGGTGTTGCTCATTTGGAGAGTGTTGCTGAACCACAACAGGGCAAACTCCCAGTGGAGTTTTTTAAGCCTCTGGGTCTCCCTGGTTCCTTCCTTGTAATATAGCTTGAGTCACTGCACCCCTAGATCCAATAGCTGAGATAGGTTCCTTGTGCTCATATGGAGGAACTGAGAGATTAGTTGGGGGAGGAG
>PVJA010047192.1:0-14728 GCA_004027025.1 Myocastor coypus
TTTTGAGACAGGGTCTCACTGTGCAGTTCAGGCTGGCTTTGAGCTCACTTTTGTAGCCCAGGCTGGTCTCGAACTCGCATCAATCCTCCTGCCTCAGCCTCCCAAGTGCTGGGATTACAGGCATGAGCCACCACACCCGGCTAGGCAGCTGTTTTCTCAGTGGTCCATCAAGTGTTCTCTTAAAGGAGATCCCAGGTGGAACTGTAAGTTTCAGTACTATAATATAGTCAGTGCTTAAAATTATGAGTGGGGTGAGACTGTTCTAAGGAGAGACAGCAATTGATTTAAAAAAAAAAAAAAAGAGGGCTGTCTTGCGCTAACTCTCCAGAGTGTAGCAGGTAAGGCACTGTCGGATCATAGCTTTCCCCTTTTTTGCTTCTTCACTCACTTTAGGATTTCCCTATATAAGACTTTAGAATCCCCACACAAACATCACAACAATGATATAGGCCTGCATCCAAACCCTGACATGGACTCTACTCATTTTCTTTCTTTCTTTTTTCTTTTTTTTTTTTTTTTTTAAAGAATCTTTTATTTTTATTTTTATTTATTTTTTTCTTGTTTCAGAACCTTTATTTGTTTATTCACTCATTTTTATGGCCGGCTCAGCTCACCCTGAGGGCAGGGCTGGCGCAGCATGTGGTGCCGGGGATTGAACCGTGGTCCCTGAAGCCACCCAAGCTTTCCCAAGCAGGCGATTTAGACCACTGAGCTATCCCGCCGGGCCCTCTACTCACTTTCATTTCTGTCATTATTAATGGAAAGTGAAAAAATAAGTTAGGTAAACTCTTGCTGGCTTCTATCACTTTAGTTCACTTCTCCATTGTCAGGGTAAGGGTTGAAGCAATTATCTGGATAATTCAGGCAGAACCTACCAGCCCCCTGGGACCCTGCTCTCCTTCTGCTACTTTTGCCTGACTAACCTGGAAATCACTTCAATCATTTTTCTGCTCACCTAGCTCTGGTTTGACTATGTCTTTAACCATTGAACCTTGTTACTGAAATAAGTATATTGTATTGGAAACAAATGCCAGCAAAGAAAGGCTCTCTCATTTCAGATGTGCATGTATTTATTTTCCATATGGACTGTGCCATGAGCCAATGCAAAAAGCAGATCTAACGTGCAGAGAATAAATGAAGAAAGACAGTCAGAAGCCGAGTCCCATTGGTTTGAAAGGAAATGAAGGGGGAAGAATATGAATTTCCCCAACAAGTTCTTGTGTTATCATTGACTGTTATTTATGACTTTATAGGAGAACAGCAAGAACACTAAAATCAAGAACATTTTGACTCATGTCACAAAACCCCATAAGAATTTATAACCACCTCATCAGAGCTATTTTTCTAATCAAGGAGTGGCACGTTGCCCTCATAAAAAGGGATGTGGGGGGTTGAGATGCTTTGGAGGGAAGAGCCTGCACACTGTTACTTGTTTAAATGCTTAGGCTGAGATAAGTAACAGAGTCATGAAACATCTTTACAACAAATGACGCCCTCTGTTTTTTTTTTGGTAACTAAATATAATTCCACAAAACTGTGGTTGTCCCCTAATAAAGAGAAGACACCTGCTCCAACTCGGGACTGATCAAGCCTGTCAGATCTCATCTTAATGAGTTACAGATGCTGAGATTGGAGAGGAACAAACAAAGCTGTGTGATGAGGTACACAGTGCTGTGACGGGATCAAGCAGAGGTGAGGATGGTCCTTAACTAACAGGAGGACAAAAATATGCCTTGTAGCAAATATTGAAATGTACTGCTATCGGGTGTTTTGAAACTGTCACACTGTTATACATTGTTATTTCTTATTAAAAGCAATAAAAAAGAATTGGAAAGAAAAAAAAAAAGAACAAGAAAAACAAATACTGTGTGGGTACTCTGAATTGATCACAGATTCATACATATGATACGCTACCTTTTGGCCTTTCAGTTAGACTCATGTTTAATTGTAATTTTGGAATATTGTTTTGAAACATTTAGTTTAATTTTAATTTATTAATATTTAATTAATTATTGGATATTGTTTAATTTTAATTTTATGATTTATGCTGTATCTTTGACTTATAATGTACTCGTAAGACATTTTCTAGTATTAGAAACTTTGAAAAGTATATTTCCATTTTCCATGGACTTTATATTACATATTCTTTGTCTTTTACACACACACAGACACACACACACACACACACACACACACACACACACACACACATATACAACCTGAGGACCCTGTGCTTACTAGCCAGGTGCTTATACCTTCAAGCTATCTTTCCAGCCCCTTAAAATTAATACTGTTTTGTGGAAATCTTTAATGTCCTTTCAAATGGGTTTATCTAACATAATTATACTTTATATAGTCCTGCATAGCTATCATTTTGAGAGCTCTTTTTTCTTTGTCCAGGGCCATACAGAAAATTCTCTTGCCCTCTGGATTATGCTCTTTTATTATTTTCTAAATACTACGCATGGATGTATTAGAACATTTCGAGTTTGTATAGCTGAAAAATATTTTATTTTTAGTTTTCAAAGATACATTTGCTAAGTATAAAATTCAATGAGGGCAGATTTTTTTCAGTCCTTTGAATTTATTAGTTTAGTTTCTTGCCCACTTTCTCTTTTTTTCTAATGTGGAATAAGATGCTATTTAATTTTGTTCTTCCATAGCTCATATTTTTTGTATGCATATGCTTTAATGATTTTTTTTCTTTACAATGAATTTTGGACAATTGTACTTTTGCACATCTTGGCATGATTTTACTCTTCTTATTTCTTGTGCAAAAGGTTCATTTCTCTTGGATATGTGGTGCTAGAATTTCAACTCAATTCAGAAGTTTTAAATCTTTAAGTGTTTATTGCCTACCCCTTTCTACTTTGAGAATTCTATTTGTATGAATATAAGTTTCTAGATTTTGACACAGAGTGAACTGTTATATGACTGATCTGTAAATTCTTCTTCATTTTTATTTTAGATAATTTTATTGTTATATTCATTTAAGTTTGCAAGCAATTTATTACAATGTGGAATCTATTATTTATCACATGCTATGTATTTATTTCAGAAATAATTCATTCTCTCTACATTTTATATCTTTCACATTTCAATATTTGTTGTCTAGAATTTTAATATGCCATATAATTATTGATTTTTAATAAAAATAAGGATAAAAAGAAAAACAAGCAAAATCATAAATATAACTAATTTTTAATTTTACATTTTATCATAAACTTAGGCTTATGAAAATGCAAAAATATTATAGAATTCTTGTATAGCCTTTATCCAGGTGGTTTTAAAGTTAACACCTTGTAGCCGGGCGTGGTGGCTCACACCTGTAATTGCAGCACTTGGGAGGCTGAGGCAGGAGGATTGGTGCGAGTTCGAGACCAGCCTGGGCTACAAAAGTGAGCTCAAGGCCAGCCTCAACTGCACAGCGAGACCCTGTCTCAAAAAAAGGCAAAAAAAAAAAAAAGTTAACACCTTGTCACTTTAATGGTATAATATCATATGGGTAAGTACTACATATATAATAGTGTTAAATTAGAGACTTTATTCAGATTAGTAAAATGATTAAGTTAACATATCCAAATATTATTATCTTCATATATGACTAATACAAAAATAACTGAGACAACATATGTTTGTTTTTTCCACACTCAAAATTTGGAGTGTATTTTATTTTTACAGCATGTGTTCGTTCAGGTTTTCCATGTCTCAAGGCATGGATCATCACATGTGGTGAGTCACTACCATGTTGGGCAGAGCAATTCTATAGCAAAAACGTGGGCACCATCATCAACAATTCATTTATTCTCCATGTGAAGTGTATGCAGGGTGCTGGAATTCATGAAGCACTCAAAGTAGAAGAAAAGTAGCTACTGTTACATTCATTGGCTTAGGTTCAGGTAGAATGCATCTCCAGCTTCAAAATTCATTATTGTTTCTGCGGTCTTGTTATAAACTCAGAGTTTCTGGGCCTCATTTGCTTTTCCATCTGGAAAAAAAATAGGCTAAATAAAGAATAAAGAAAATAGCATGAATTGATGGGGTTTGGGATAGATCGAATGAAATAACACATGTTAAATGCTAGCATAGCACCTTACCTGGAGTTGGTACACAATGAATGTTAGCTTTTAGTGGTCTTGCGTGTCACTATGAAAAGATCAAACATATGTACACTTTCTTCAGGGGTGAGTGATATTAAAAGTTAGGTTACGGCTGTAGTTAATATTTTAGAAAGGCTCAACAAATGTTTATTGAGTATCTACTATTTGCCTGGCACTGAGCTGCATGCTAGGATTATAAAGATGAATAAAACCCCTTATGAAATTTGTTATTTAGTAAAAGATAGATGGAATTCAAATAATAAGTTTGCTTCAGGATGTGTACATGTTTTTGTGTCTGGTGGGGTGGGAGCTAGAAATTGTTGTGGCTATTTTTAAAATTATAAAACCATTATATCTTTAGAAATCATGAAAGCGCAGTTAAATATGAGTGAATATTATCACTAATCCTATTATCCTCATAATTAACCTGCTTTCTCTGTCTTTTTGTATTTATTTTAATTTTTCATTGCTTAATTTTGTGTATTTGGTATCATAATACCAGGGCAAATCACTGAACTCTCTCTATATTGCTAGATATTCGCTGCAGTGTGTGAAGGACTATTTATAAAAGGGATAGTTACCTACAGTGGTAATTTATTTAAAATTTATTTAAAATAAATTGATTATACTGCATTTATTATAGAAATGAAGTTTACTTCTTATTAGAGAAGGAGGTAGAGAGTTTATGGAGGTGCTATCTGTTCTAAAGAAAACTGTTAATAGTAATAATAGCAAAGTTCACATTTTTGGCACAAGGATGTCCAAATCTAGCTGTATAGCCCCTGAGATCTGTCTTAACAAGTACCCCAATGTATCACAAGGAATGTTTGGATTATTTTAATCTCTGAGTGTAGTATAAATCAATTTTTAAAAGCTTAGTTACATACACAGAATTAATAAGCACAATAATGACTTCCCAAACTTGTAACTGCCTTTAGGAAGTTGTGCTGTGGACTACTTCTCTCCTTCATTCCTTTTCTTTCCTATTTCTTACATTCCTCTCTTTTTCCCCGCTTATTCTTTCATATTTTCTGCATTTATATGATCAATTACTTTGACCAAACTAATTTTTTGTGTTAGAGGTGCAGCTTGAAGGTTGATCACCTTGAACTTCCAAAATAAGGACTAATAGTTTACTGATACATTTTAATTGGCTGTTCATAATACAGTGGTCTTAAGACAAACATGCCTGGCCTGAATTCTGACTCTTACATTTGTTAGATCTATTCTTAGGGGTAATTTAATTGCTTTGTATGTCAATTTCATCATTCATAAAATGGTAATAAGAAAAGTATCTTCCTTCCAAGGTTATTTGGAGTATTCAGAAAGATACTGTGTGTAAAACTTGCCCAACCAGTGCTTTATGTGTGTTTACCATAGGGTAGGTTCTGTAAATACGTGTGTAGCTGTCAATCCAAAAGGCCTGTTTGCTGAAGACAGAGCTCAGCATGGGATGAGGACAAGAACAGCAAGAACATAGAAGAGGTTTGTTGGGCGTTCCCCTGGCTAGATATATCTCTACTGGGGTATTCATTTTAGAATCTAGGCTTTATTAAGTAACAGAAAGCTGATTTTTGTTTGTTGTATCTTTTTACTTCCCATTTATCTTTTCAAGAATTAAACTTAAAGGATGAATAATAACATGCTTATTTTGTTTGTCTTTGTTTTATTGATGATGAGCTCTAAGCCTGGGGCCTGACATACTAAGTATGTGCTCCACATGGAGCTACAGCCCGAGCCTCAACGGTTTTCTTTCTTTCCTTCTTTCTTTCTTTCTTTCTTTCTTTCTTTCTTTCTTTCTTTCTTTCTTTCTTTCTTTCTTGCTCTTTCTTTCTTTCTTCTTTCTTTTTCTTCTTTCTTGCCTTTTTTCTTTCCGAAAAAGATTGCCCTTACTCTACATTGTTACCTAGGCTTCTGGGATTACTGCTTTGATGTAGAGGGAGGTCACAGAGAACAAAAAGTGGAAGGCTAGAAGCTGTTCTCTTTTGTGCTCTGTAGACTCAGGAAAGGAGGAAGCAGAGACAGAGATGAGAAACCTTCCTGCCCCTTGAGAACAGTGAGTGTTAATGTAGGGGGAGCGTGCAACTGCTGGCTGGCGCAAGGCCCATACCTCTGCTGTGACCAGCTGGGTGTAGACTTGATGGTGCTGCTCCCTGGAAGGAACTCTGGGAGGAGCCTTGGCTGCCTGTGGCCTCTGTGGGCCATGAGGGAAGTAGACTGGTGAGGCAATTCACAGGCCGGAGGACTCGCAAATGGGCATAGACAGAATAGACTTGACCAATTGAAACCATCGATGCCAGTAGAGAACACCAGAACTTCACTCTTAGAACAATGTGAAACAGAAACATTATACATCTATAGCTCTAGGCCACAAAATAAAGACTAAATATTTTGTAGCTGAGGTTATTTCCTAAATTTTTGTACTTCTGACTCTTCAATGCTAGCTTTATGTCACATTAGTATATTTTTCTGATAACATGCTTTATAAATAGGAGGGAAAAGATGAGAGCAATTTAAGAACTTAAAAACAGATCGTTAGAACAGAAAATAGTGAGATGTCTAATAAGAATAATTAAATGATTGGGTCTAAGTTGACCAGATTGTATTAAAATGCATGTCCATCCTATCTACTAACTAGTGGTATACCTGTGTGTATTCGCATTCGTTAAGAAGTTGATTTCCTTTTCATGAGTTGGGTAAGTCTGCAGGAAGAGCACTTTTTAAGAAGATCAAGTTCGCTTTGGACACCCACCTGAGGTGGGTGTGCAACATCTAAATGGAAGGATGAGTACACTCTTAGGTATGTGAAAACACAATTCAGAAAGGAGAGTCGTGAAGGAGATAAAAATGGAATTTTCAGACAATGATTTTTGTTCCAAGCATACCTTCAAGTACCTCAGTAATTGAAAAACCTTGGCCTTGCTCTGGTGCTCGCTGACAATCACTGTGCGGATGGAGGGGGCTTCTATGGAAATGCTCCTCTCTCTTTCTAAATTATGACTGTAAGTCAGATGGAAAAGCAGGAGTGGGCTGGGGTGACTGTGAGAGCGCATATTGGTTCTGAATATGAAATTGCTAGACATATAAATGGTTGGTCTAAAGATAAGAAGGCGAGCTTGCCCACATGGCTATGTGTCTCAGGGAGAACAGAGTTAAGACACCAGGTTCACATCACACAGGTCAACATATGGAAAGAGAAAGTCCAATCTTCTTTGCAGTTTAATGGCTCAATTCAAAGACATGAAAAGACATTAAAGGTGTTTGCCGCCAATAGGTACTAGTCAAAGCCACTTGCTTTCTACTTATTTGTCTTTGTTTTCTAAAATAACATCTTCAGGGACTGGGTCTGAATATTGACCTCCACCGGAGTTTTCAGGCTCTTGCTTCACATTCGGTTGTCCGTATTTACTTCTATCATCACTCACTGACGGAATGCGAAGTTCCCTCTTGAGGTGTCCACACATCTGCTGTCTTACCTGAATTGTTGCCAATTGCTGGTTCTGCAGAGCTTAGCATGTTCTTGAAACAAAGTAGCCTTCTTTTCTGAGAAGCCCAAAGGAATTACAGTACAAAAATTAATAATAATGATAAATGTAGTAATGACATTAATTATGATAACATCAATCGTTCATATTAAATTATTATGAACTAGGTTACTAAATTGATTTATTCTCAGAACCTCAGATACCTAAAGCAGGGTATGGGGGCATCATGTGCGTAGTGATTAAGATCCAATACTTGAAGTCAAACTGTCTGGGTAGGAGCGCACCTTGCCACTTGTGTGATTTGGATCCCTTTTGCTTCAGCTCTTCAGTTTCAAACATGGGCACAATAACAGTGAGAATACATACTGCAGAGAGTAGTTATAGACTAAATTGATAATATACATAAAGAAAGCAAAAAAATCTAGCAGATGTTAACTGATTCATGAATAGAAGGTTAAACATTTGTGCATTATATTTGCCTCCTTTCAAAAGTAAGAAAAACAAAGCAGGCATCATGACCCTAAGCCACCCTCCTGTAGTTGGAATTTCTGGATGCAAACTTAGGTTTGTTCAAGAGTACACTCACATCAGTAATCCAGAGGCTTTATAATCCTTAATATTCGTGTTCCTACTTTTGCTGATTAAAAAATGGAGGCAGAGGGGATCCCAGTCAAACAATAATCAGTGATGTTACCCACTTTGTAACCCAGACAGGTTGACTATCATCTTTCTGATATTCCTATCTAACTGTGAATATTTTATTCTGTGGTATTAGTAAATGCATCACATGAATACATGCTTTATTGCCCTTAAAAGAAGACGAGTGGTCTCATTTTAGTTAAACTTTTTTTGTCCTAGTTTAGGTGGCCCTGTTCCACATGATACCTAAGAAAGGGGGCGTAGGAAAGATGGGGAGAGGTTGTTCCATCATGCTGACATCCCGCTGCAAGGTGGGGTGACTGTAGATAGCAATAGTAATGGTGTACTCTGTTTTAATGATAAACATTAAGCAAGTTAAAGGAAGGGACTTTGAATATTTTTACCATTAAAATATGTTTGAGGAGTTATCCTATTTTTACCTTGGCTTCAGTGTTACACAATGCATCCATGTATCCAAGTACTACCTGGTACTCTCTATATATATGTATTTATTTTGTGCCAGTTAAAAAGAATAAATTTAACTTGAATTAAAAAATAAGTAAAAATAAATGTATTTGCCACCTTTCTGTGGCTGGGCCAAGGTGCCTAGTGTACACAACTTGAAGGACAAAGGTTGTCTGGTTTATTCTTTCACCCATGGTTTCCATTCCTGGTTGACTGGGTCCAACACCTGGGAAAGAAGGCTGCCCCACTCATGGCAGCCCAGAATCAGAGAAAGGGCAGCCAGGGCATGGGGACGCAGGGACAGCCAGGGCCAGAATGATTGCTTGTGTCCCTTGAGCCAGCTGCTTCCCTGGGCTGCATGTCCCAGGAGCCCACTAAGCCACGATTAGTCCACCGAAGAAATCGGTGTGCCTACGATCAAAGCCCCTCCTGAAAGCCTCACCTCTGCACACGTGGGTCGTTTGGGGGATGCTGTAGGTGGAAAGTGTGCCAATAAAAATAAAAGCAAACACAATAAATAAAGCTTATGTTATATGAGCCATTCCACATACTTGTCCATATATCCATCCTGGGGCTGCAGGATTTTGACTGCAGTGAAGCCCATATATGTAAAATTACTTTATAAACTTTAATTTCTTGTAATTAATATCCTGAGGTGCCTATTGTGTGGGTAGCAATACCTTGGAATATTTGAACCATCTGGGCAGAAATAAAAAAGCCTCGGAAAGTTGATGTTGTACCTCTCCACTCATTTCTCCCTTTCTATTTTTCCCATTTCTAATGGTGACAACCACCCACATGGTCTTCACTGGATCTCAGTGTAGCCCACGGAAACGCCAGCTGGCTGCCTGCCAGCGTCGGGGAATGAGATCGCAGAGATCGTCCTCACCGCAAAACCTTGTCAACGACAAGCATTGTTTCTGAGTCTGAAATACTTATTTCGCTGTCCCTTTGATTTCGCCTCTCACCTGGGAGAGGGACTCTGAGCGGGTTACTAATTATACTGTGGTAGCTGTGATTCCTCGCAACACGGGGCCTCATATTTATGCGGCATCACTCACCGAGCGGCGCCCGTGGACGCGTGGAGATAGGGGCAGCTGTCAGCATCTGCCAGCCGCGGCGCAGGCGAAGCTGCTGGGCCTCCTTGTATTCCGTGCGAGCTTTTTAAAATATGATTTGTTTTCTCCAAACCTGTCCAATGCACCACATCCAGGGAGAAACATGATGCGAACGCACACTCTGTTTCCTGCCTGTTGGGGCAATTACAGCAATCTTAGTCTGCATTTAATAGATGGGCCATTTTTCTTGCCTGAGAATCAATGACCACCAAAGTTCAGACTTGAGCATTTAAAAAACAAAGACTTTTTGTCTCTCCTCATAACAAGTGCTCAAGTAGCCTCCCAGACTCACTCTAAGGATATCATTTATTTGGAATGTGGTGTTGTGCACACTGGATTGCTGATTAGAGCAATAAATGGAGAAAGCTTGCCGGGCTCACAGCGCTTCCTAGACGGTATAAAAACACATTGCCTTTTAAGCAACAGGCATAACGTTTTACACAACAGGCAAAATTGATTTTCATTGGCTTAAGACCATTCTGGCCTCTAAAATCTCCCAGCTATGCCCAAAAGGATTCTGATTGTGTGTATCATGCACAAAATGGAAAGCACAATGCACCTTCAACGCATGCACTGCGTGCGTGACACTGCAATACTCTTACATGTTATCTTCTGATCCTTGAGGATGATATCAGTGCCTGACTTCAGATTTCTCTGGGAGAGTGATGGACCTCGGTTTTGGAGACTGGTCATTTATGGTATCTTTAGTTTAGGTTAAGTGTTGTGATGGTTTAGAACACTATAACTGTCTCTTAAGGAGAAAAATCTCCAGCAAAGTCTCCCACGCCTTACTCGGTTGGCCTCCAAGTGATCCTGGAATGAAATGCAGCAGAGAAAGGGCGGAGTGACTGCTGCCTCCTTCTACCACAGAGACGAGGTTTCCTTGCATCTGCGCTGTGCCTATTCACGATGCAGCTATGACTTGGAATATTTTCATTCTTCTTACTAAAGGGACATTATGCACGTCTTTGCTAGAATAAAAGAAGTATTGGTATTTACTGAGCACCCCATCTGGGCATGGTCTACGGACTTTGCATGTTCTCCTCCCCCCAGTCTTTGCACCAACTATAAAGTAGCACTGTTACTCCCCTAATTTTTAGATAAGGACATTAAAATACAGCAAGGTTAAGTGATGTCTCTAAGACCACATGGAAGGGGTGGAGGAAAACAGATCTGGGTTCTCCAATTTCAGGCATGGTACTTATATCAACTGTGACCAGTGACTTTACGACAGTAGCAGTGAGGAAAATTTTACTATCAGGGGAAGCCAGAGGAAGAGAAAGAAACTTGTGGTTAAAACGGGTAAACTTTATGGCTTTTCAGATTTCTTTGCCTCATAGCTTCTGGCATTTCTTATTCTAAGGAAAACAGTCCTACATTTATTTTAGCTACATAATTTCCCTTTGTAGCCAAATATCCTGAATATATATATATATATATATATATATATATATATATATATATATATATCAGACTGGGGGCACATGTTGAAACTGCCAATTGTAAGGGGGTTGAGTGTGCAGATTGCCTATGGTGAGAATAGAACAGGAAGTTCCAGATTTAGTCCTTGCATAGTTTGAACTCTGCCCCCCTCCAAACAGGACTCTACTGCAAAGGAATGCAGTTAAAGCATTGTATGTCCCTTGAATAAGGAACATTGCTATGTCCTCCTATGAGAGAAAGAATGGGCATCTGTTGTAAAAGTCTTTTTATAAAGCAATCAGACCTCTTTGGATGCATTACAGGACTGTTTTGATCTAGCTCTGGATGTTTCAAGAGTGGTTGTTGGGCAGAATATTTTCATTTGTTTCTGTAAGGTCTATCTCTGCTTCAAAGGATGGAATAAACCCTGGGTTCCTCTGAGCTCTGGGCTGTCATAAGCATCTGAGTCACTGAGGTTCTCAAGGAACTAATGAAACAAGGGCCAATCAAAATTCCACCTTCATGACCTTGCCTTGATTTGTGGTCAAAACAGAGGAGAAAAGTGAAGCATTGATTTCTTTTATTTCAGTTGATTCAGAATAATTCTATATCACACAGTCCTGCTTACTTTGGAGTTACATCAACAGCATTCTCTTCTTGGTTGTAATACTGATCCAAATTCCAGTGATACCTTCTAATTATTTGCTTTGCTCCTCTACACAAAAACCCTTTGAAGTTTGGTTTTGTTCGTGAATGACCTGCCTCCTCTTATGTCTTCAAGATTTCGACCTACTGTCTCTTCCACTAGATTTAATGTTTCTGTTTTAGTATTTAGATCTTTAATCCATTTTGCTGATATTTGTGATCTGAGCAAATACATCAATTACAGCAATGTGCAATACAAAACCTCATCTTGTTGTTCTACATGTGAACCATTTCTAATGTCATACCAATTACTACCATACTCTCTTTAAATCAATTCTTTTATATATATACATATATATGTATATGTATATATATATACATATACATATATATATATATATATATATATATATATTTTTTTTTTTTTTTAGAGAAGAGTCTACAAGGTGTTCAGGGTCTCACTACTAGATTGGACTCCTAGTCATCCACCTGTTTACAGCCTCCCAAGATCTGGGATTACAGGGGTGCATCATCTCACCCAGTCTCAGTCTCCATCTCAGCAGGCACCCAGGGGCGGGGCTGGCATTAAAGGCCCAGGGATCAAACTTCCAGCCCCTGTGCATGTTTGCAAGTGCTTTAATTCACTGAATTGTTTGGCTAGCACACTATACTCTCTTTATTTTTTTTAAAGTTTAAAATATATATCTATGTAGATATATATTACTTTTAATAAGAAATAACAATATGATAGTTTCAAAACATATTAGTAGTACATTCATAGTAATTGACACATTGCATAATGCTGTCCTCATAATAGTTATACAGAGCACAGGGTGTGGACATGATAAATTTTCTAATCAGTTTTGGTAAGGAAAGAAAAAATATCTTCTCTTTGAACTGCCTCTCTTTAAAATATTTTTTAATAAATTTTTAAAAAAATAAAAAAGAAAAGATTTATTGAAACCAAGCGTTAGTACCCAATTATTTGTCCAATCTTGTATACCTATATCTGTTAATCTAAGCAACAGATTTGATGATAAAAGTACATAATATAACAACTATCGCTAATTTGTTATTCCTGATTTGAAAAAATCTGTAATGTGTAGTGTTGTATGTTTCTTTGTTTCTATCTTCGTTTCTGCTATTTGTTCTTTTTTATTATTATTATTTTTATTCTTGTTTCAGAACCTTTGTTTGTTTATTCATTCATTTTTATGGCCGGCTCAGCCCGCCCTGAGGGGAGGGCTGGTGTAGCATGTGGTGCCGGGGATTGAGCCGTGGTCCCTGAAGCCGCCCAAGCCTTCCCAAGCAGGCGCTTTAGACCACTGAGCCATCCCGCCGGGCCCTCTGCTATTTGTTCTTGCTTTTGTTTTTTTGCTCTTCAAAATTAAATTGAATTAAATTTTTAAAAATCCTTTGCTGCATATGTGCATGATTTGGTTGATGCTCGTCCTGCCTGCTGGGCAACCCTTGGCAGCCGAGAGCAGCTGGGCACCTGAGAGGTACCCAAGTTAAGACTCCACCCATAGGGCTAATTCAATAAGTAATGGTTGCACAGCTAATTTGATTTTGGTGCTGATCAGAGGTAGGAAGAGAAATGTAATTGAAATGCACGGTGACTGATTTGTAAATGTTGGTACACATTATCCATCATTGTTATGCTATTATGCCATTAACATAAATTATAGAGATAATTTAAAACTGTTAAGTGACACAGATATATCTCTCTTTCTTGATGACAACTGCACATAAAGGAAGGAGGTCAGGTAACTGTCTCACAGTTCCAGTGTATGAACTACAATGGACAGTGGTGATTAAACAATGTTAGTATTGAAAAGACCATTTTATTCTGATATTTATATTATACATAAATTTAAAGTAACATATATTCAAAGAACCAATAAATTTTTCATAAGATCTCAGTTTTGAGACTTACTTTTCTGAAATTATGTCTGCTTCTCATTAATTTAGGGTTGATGTTTTTAAAGTCTCTCATATTTTTTGCTTCATATGCCACTGTAGGACATTTTCATTAAACAGAAGATAATAACTTATTTCCAGTGGATTTTTTATTGATTACATGAATTCCTAATTTATTTGTGTATTGAAAAGTTCTCTCCCAGATTTTTAAGAAAATTAGGACAAAAGGTCCTAATGTGCTATGCTTCAGAAAATAAATATTCACTCTATTTAAAGGAAATGACTTTGGACAGGTTTTGTGTTGGAACTAGCAGTGTAGAAATTCTTTTCTGTTTTCTGTACAGTGTAACAGATTATATGCCTTATGTGACCATTGAAATCTAACCAATGGAGAAAAATAACAAACTTGAGGTTGATTCAATTTCTGTGATAAGAAATCCAAATGAAGAACAATAGATTTCTCAGGCTTAAGCTTTGGAAATTTTCCATGTGTAAGGCCTCTCAGCCAAAGGTTAGGTTGTCAATCGATGTCACAGTGAAAATACAGGACAAGTGTCACGGCTGGAAATGTTAGATGAGACCTTGCTATAACCATATGTCAAGGACAAAATGTAAAGCGACAAATGGGCCCTTAACCGAATAATGTGCTATCATTTTATTTTATCTTGAAGGGTTCTTCAACTCTAGTTGAATCTATGAAAGTTCTATGACAGCTATTTATGAGAAGATAGGGGAGCTGAGCCTGCGCACCCGCCGCGGCCCAGCCCAAACCCCACCGCTGGGAGCTGAGCCTGCGCACCCGCCGAGGGTAAGCCCCTGCGCCCCTCTGCCCCGCCTCTGCGTTCCCGCGACTAACTTCCTGTTCCAGCCCAGCCCAAACCCCACCCGCCGGCTGGGTCAGGATCCTTGGCCTGCCTTCCCTTTCCCTGCCCCG
>PVJA010047193.1:0-14764 GCA_004027025.1 Myocastor coypus
GGCCTGTGGGTGGCACCACCCCGAGGGCCAGTGGCCAGGATGGGATAGAAGAAGGCTCTGTGCTGCCGCTGTGCTGCTTGCTGCCTGCCCTCCACTGCCCTCTGCCTGCCACACTGTGGACTGTTTCTCCTCTGTGAACACCCCCCCCACCATGCCATGCCACCCTGCCTCAGAACGAGCCAAAAATGGTCTGAGACCTCCACAATTCCTTTATCTTCAGGGTTCAAGTGTTTGTCTCAGCAATAAGAAAAGCAACTAAGACACATGGGTAATGAAATAATCCCCACAGCTGAATTCAGGACCGTTCACAGGCCGTCTTCAAGCCCTGGGCCTTTCACACAAGTCCAACTGTCAAGTTAAAGACAGATGCACCAGAAATCTCTCTCCTAGGTTGATAACATTTTCTTAGTCACCAGGAGGAAGTATTAAATTCTGTTCAATCATCATTTTGGAGCAGGGAGGGTGTTATGGAGACAGCTACATAGCTTTGCCTGTGACAATAGTCTCCATATCATGGCAGGGAAGTAGGGCATCTCTGGCATTGCTGGGCACGTCCTTGTTGGCATAGCACTTGGGGCTGCGGAGTTCCTGCGGGACACTGTGAGGCGTGTGTAGGCGGCAGCTCTCATTGGGACCTGAAGTCCTCCTCTTCAAGGAAGCCCTCCTCATTCCGGGGATGAATTTTAATGTTACCCACAGCCACCAGACATTAGTGTTCACTCAGGGTCAGCTCTGAAAGGTCTGGGTTCTCCAGACATTCCCTGTGATGTTGCAGTGACTGGTATTACTTAGCTTCCAGGTGTGTCACAAAGTACCTGATACAATCAGTGGATGAAGAGAGATTGATTTGGCTCCTGGGTTTAGAGGCTTCAGCTCAAAGTGAGTTGGCCCCTTTGCTTTCGGACCCGTGACGAGACAGCACATTGTGACTGAGTGTGTGGTGGTCCACAGCTGCGCACCACGTCGCTGACTGGGAGGGTAGGGGCCAGGGCCCCTCAGGCTGCTTCCAGGACCCATTCTCCTCAGGCCCGCCCTCCCACCAATGGTCACAGCAGGCACTGGGCTGCCCTCGCTCACACAGGACTCGGGGGGCATTCCCGACCCGAGCTCTGGCTGTACAGAGTCACCACGAGGAAGTGGAATGGATTCGGCAACTGCTCACTGAGCACCTCCGATGCATCTGGCGTTGCCTGGGCCACCTGTGGAGACTGTCTGCAGCACTTAGTTTAAGGCTTGTTACTCATTATAATCGAGATGACACGTGTCACGCCGGCTCCGTGGGCACTGCCTGTCAGTTCCAGTGCAGGGGCCCTGCAGCACCTCGCCAATGCCCCAGATGCCTGGCTCCAGCACCATCTTGGCCTCTGGCACTTGCCAGCCACTCTCATCTTATCATGCCAGCTCTGTGTTTCTGCCTATAGCATCTCCACCCTTGGCTGGGTCCCTGGCTGACTGAGAGCAGCATCTACGGCATTCATGCTGCTAAAGTATTTCTCAGTGCTCTGGGGTTGGCTTGTCTTTTGGGTTTCCCTGGGAATACATATGGGTACAACTGAAAGGGAAGAACTGTGTAAGAGAAATCGTCCTTTCGTAAAATTTTATTATTATTTTTTTTTAAGTTGCAATTATTTTGTTGACATTCTGTTTATTTATTTATTTTTATGGCCGGCTCAGCCTGCCCTGAGGGCAGGGCTGGCATAGCATGTGGTGCCACGGATCGAACCACGGTCCCTGCAGCCGCCCAAGCTTTCCTAAGCAGGCACTTTAGACCACTGAGCCATCCTGCCGGGCCCCAAAATTCTATTCTTTTGAAACTCCTGAGCTCTGTAAGTGCTTTGGGCTTTGCAGTTACAGTCCCTATAACCGTGATCCCTATAACCTTGACAGCACAGCCAAACATACAACACACCTGAGTTTACCATTGTACGAGGCCTCATGAGCCCACCCTTGTAGCCAGTGCCCTCGCCACGCCTGCTAATTGAAGAACTGCCAGGATGCTCTTGCTCCTGCGCATGCCCTGTGCTTCCTGCTCGTGCATCATGTGAAAGCCCTAGGTCGCCAGCACTCGGGGCCTGGTCTTCTGGGGAAGATCCCGGTCAGTGCCCGTCAGCATCCGTACCTCTGCCTCCCAATCCCAGGTGCCGTTTCAGTGCCTCCACTTGGCATTGCACGAGGAGCAGGTCACTCGTCATCAGCCCATGCCAACTCGGGATCGCTTTAGCTTCAGATAGGTGGCTTCCTTCATGGATCCTTGACTTTCAGTTTCATTTTACTGGACCACTCTTGGGCCAAGATTTCAGAGATCCCCTGCTGGGTGCCTTCTGGCGGTCAGAGACGGCGGCCTGGCAGCGGAATGCGTGGCTGCACCTGTGCCAGTGTGCTCACGCTCAGCGGAGCTGTGCCCTCGGCCTGGCAGCGGAATGCGTGGCTCCACCTGTGCCAGCGTGCTCACGCTCACCGGAGCTGTGCCCTCCTTCCTTGGGCAGGCTCTCTCGGAACGGTGCCCGTCTATTGCCTCAGTTTGCCAATACATGTTGGCAGAGTGGTAATTTTCTGAAGAGTGAGCCACTTCCTCGATAGTTTCCACGTGTCCCCCAGCCATGCTGGGGTGCAGAGGTCCGGTAGGGGCAAGAGGAGCGGGGTGAATGGCTTCACTCTGCAGCGTAGCCCGGAGAGTGGTGACAGGCTTCTGAAGCAGCTGCGGTGAGTCTGAGGTCCTCCTCCGAAGGCAGGGCTTCCGCTCTTTACCAAGCTGCACAGGCTCAGGGAGAGGGTAGCGGTCTGTCCAGTGAGCTTTGGACACACGAGGCCATGGGCCACTGAACTCTTACTGCCTTTCCTGGATATATCTTAGCCCTGGAGCTGTAGAAGAGATCCTTTGTGTGAGTCACAGAGTGGTGACAGAGCCAGCACTCGGGCTGCAGCTGCTGCTCTCGCCCCTTAAGCTGACCGGGACAGTTGGCTTCCCCCATGGCCTTTGCATTCTGCACGCCTTTCACTCGAGTTTGTCGGGGGGCCTTTCTTCTCCCTCAGAACTCCCAGGAGACACTTGGCTACCGTTGATGATTTTCTTAGGGGCCAGCTATTCATGCGCCTCAATACTCAATATGTTTTCACTGCCTTTGGCTCTGACGAAGTGAAAAAACTACCCAGCCCTGCCCTGCCCTTTCCTGTGAATCTGTTCGCTGTAATCTTCTCGATTTCAATTTCTTTTTTTTTTTTTTTTTTTTTTTTTTTTTTTTTTTTTTTTTGTCTTTTTGAGACAGGGTCTCGCTATGCAGTTGAGGCTGGTCCTGCACTCATTTTTGTAGCCCAGGCTGGTCTCGAACTCGCACCAATCCTCCTGCCTCAGCCTCCCAAGTGCTGGGATTACAGGCATGAGCCACCACGCCCGGCAATTTCAATTTCTTTATTAGTGAAAGGTCTTGCTTGCAAAAGGCAGAGAAAGACTCTTGCTCAGTGAAAGCGGCCATTGTCTTGGCAGTGTGTAGGCAGTTCACCAGCCCCAGCTTGGGCAGAAGAGGGTGACGTGTCGCAGCCCGCTGCTCAGGATTCCCTGGGTGATCCCTCCTGGACAAAGCACCTCCCGTCCTGACCACATGTATGTTCAGGTCTGTCCACAAGAACCGCAGTTCTGGCTGAGGCTTCGCTGAGGGCAGCACGGTGGGACGGCTGCCTTATCTTTTTGTCTCCCGAGAAGAGCCCTGCTTCTCGGGTCTTGCTTTTTCCTCTTTCTTTCAGAACTGGTGCTCAGGTGCTGGGCAGCAAAGCAGCCAGGGTCCCAATGGCATTCAAAGAAGGAAAAGTTCTATCAGGACTCAGCGGACCTTTGCATCTTGGGGGCTGCAGGCTGAGTCTAAGGTCCTGGAGCACTGGCCGCGGGGCAATGCCGTATTCAAGCCACAGCAAGGGACCTGCCACTGCATCCATCCGCCCAACAAACATGCTGCAGGTGCTCCCTGCAGGCTGGGCTCCGGCATCTCTGAGGCCTTCTGTCTGGGCTGTGGGCCCTGGGAGGGCAGGGGAGGCTCAGAGAGGATGTGATCTTGGGAAATGGTGCTGAGCTCATGAGGAGCCAGGCCAGGGACCCAGGGTCCCTGCGGTACAGAGGACTTGCCCGGGCTTCTGGGTAGTTCTAGGGATGTGGTCTCTGCATGCTGTCCTCACAGGGTGCCACCCTCCCCCTCTGTGTGCGGTCCTCAGATGGCGCTCTTGGGGGCCAGCCTGACTCCCGCCACTTAGAGCTCCTAGTTCTGTGGGGCCTCAGGAGGGCTTGGACTGGCTGCCAGGGTCCTCCAAGCATCCTGACCCATGCGCTCCGCTGCTCCCACTGTGTAGATCAAGTCCCCTGGCTCTTCCCTTGTCTCAGAAAATGGCTGTCCCTCTCTCTGTGTACAGGATGAGGTAGTAAGGGTCACTTGCTCAACCTGTCCTAGCTTCCACATGGCTCCTGGCTTCCAGGGTGGGGCCAGGGCCACCTCTGTTTGTGAGGCTCAAAAGGCTCTCATCTGGTGCACAGTAGGCCTTCGAGGAGGTGCCACCTGGGCTGCCTCTGCTACTGTCCCCTGGAGGACATCAACTGCTCCAGAACTTCGGGCTCTGAAATACCTCACGATACCCCAGCGTACAGAGTCTGGCCTGGAAGTTCAGCACATTTACTCCAGTACCCAGAATTTGCTAAGCCCACTCTGCCTTGAGGCCTTTTAGAGACGAGAGCCTGAGCGGCGGCCCCAAACACACTCAGTTATTGCAAAGGGCCAATGCCGCAATTAAACCCGAATACTGAAGTGTTGGTTTACAAAAAATAGCTTGTCTAATGCTCAGCTGTTGGTGTGGGTCGGCTTTCGTGTTGAAAGGCAAGACCCTAGAGGCTCCCTACTGCCGCTCTTGGCCCTTTGCTGGGAACTCGGAGTCACAAGCAAGACCCAGATGCAGCTGCCCCTTGACAGAGGGCTCTGGACTTGTCTGGGACCTTCTGAGAATTCAGTGAGGCTCGCTTGTGCTGGACGCCTCCCCGCTCCTGTGGACCTGCGCCTGCTCTTACACCTCCCTGCTCAGGATCCCTGGCTTGAAGGCCAGGGCCCTGGATCAGTGCTCTTGTCCCCCATTCTGAGCCCAACAGCAAAGCTTTGTGTGGCGCTGGATGTGGCGCTGTCTGTGGCTGGAACAGAGGCAGTGAGCTGTGGAGGGAGGCAGTAGCGCCCCGGCTGCCCATCTCATGCCCAGGAGCCCTGGTCAGGGACAATGCTGGAGGCCTAAGGTGCTTCGTTTGTTTATAAAGGTTTTGAAATCAAGACGTATCTATAATTAGGCAGACACTAAATGTAGTGGTTTCTTCTTGCTGCTCAGAAGCTGCTATTGACTCATGGCCTCTTTGCATGTGGGAAGTTGGTTAGTGGTGGGTGTGTGGTTGGACAGTGTAGTGTGTGCCATTCCTGGGAGGCCTGGGCCTGGGAGCCCCCGTACTGGCAGGTAGATGGCTCTGGCCTGCCGGAGTGCGCAGGGAAGCTTGCGCACGCAGGGCATGCTGGGTAACCTGCAAGGGTAGCTGTGCAAGCGTCTAGGGAAGAAGGAAGAGATCCCTCATGTAGTCCCTGCAGGCCCCCAGCGCTCTGAGCTGTGCCCTAGAATGCAGACAGGTGCCCTCTGGCTGGAGTCTTTCTTCTGTGTGCTTGTAGTGGGTCACCTCTCCGGATCCCTCAGGTAGCAGGTTTTCTGGTGACAGAAGCTGCTTGTGCCTGGGCTGAGGGACCACCTCCAGGCCCTTCTCTGGGATCCTGCTCATTCTTCTTTCAACCAGTGAGCCAAGTCCGAGGTCTTCTCTCAGAGGGTTTTGTCATCCACAACCAGTGCTCTAATGGCTACTGCTCAGATTGCCAACTCTGCATTCTCCCCGACTGGCCCAGCACCTTGCTACAGCAAGGACCCCTGGTCTCCCCAGGTATGTGACGGTGGGGCCTAGGTGTGTGGTGGTGGTGATGCAGGGAAGGCTGAGGCATCGACAGCCCCTTGAAGAGGTGCAGCAGCAGCCATAGAGGTGCCCCACCCTGTCGTCTCGCCTTCAACATGGCCTCAGACGAGGCCTCTCTGGAGATGAAGGGGCCAGAACTCAGCGGGAGAGCTGAGCCCCTCAGGAAGCAGCAGACAGAGCAGGCCTTCCAGCAGGGCTCCTCTGAGGGCACTGTCCCAGGCCCCGGTTGTGCCAGTGCGGGACATGGACCAGAAGAGAGAGGTTTCTGTAATTGTGTTGGGCTGGTGGGCTACAAGTCCCCATGCAGCCTGCAGGGCCCGCAGCTCGCTTCAGCAGCTGTGGAGTCCTCTGAGGAGGAAGGCCGATGGCCCAGGCGCCTCCAGCCATCAGGATGGTAAGAAGTTGTGGCTGTGTACCCGAGTCCTGACCCCTGTTGAGTGGCAGGGCGTTTGCACTTGGAAGGCAGCTGCTCTTGACCCTGCGGCAGGACAGTCTCAAGTACTTAGAAGCCAGCCTGTGTCTTCCCTGCCCTGGCATCTCGGGACAGGTGAGGTCTGTGACCCTAACGCATGTTACTAGGGTCGTGGGTCTGGACACATCTGCGGTTGGTGACCTGCAGCACGTATCCACCAACGCGAGCCAGCTGCTGCTGGGAGGGAGCCTGAGCATGGCTGAACCAGTTCTCGCTTGATCAGTGAATTGCGTAAGTCTGTCTTTGGGAAGCTGCAGCTTCTGGGAGAAAGGAGCCCGCACTCCTCCGTGAAGGCGGTGGTAGGAAGCAGTGCCACGAGCAGGTGTGTGTGCCCAGGGTGGCGTCCTTCGTGCTGGGGGCTGCCTGCCTCCCTCGCGGTCGCGCCAGTTGGACAGCATGTGGCCAGGGCTTGAGTCGGCTGCTGCACACTGTCTCCAGCCCACGAGTGTGCAGCGGGGCAGGTTGGGGACTTCCAGACTGGATGAAAAGCAGCAGCTCTGAGCTTGGCCCCCAGGGTCATGCAAGGGAGCAGGCCAGGTGCCCTCCACAAAATTTAGGGCCTCTGGGCCGCTGGCTGCCCTGGTCCTCCACTTGTCCAGGAGCACACCGGGTCTCCAACCTTCTCAGGGCCTCTGGGATAAACCAACAAGGAAGGCAGGGACATTACAACTTGCCTCATCTGTCCTGGGCTGCTGTAGCTCTTCAAGCTTCAGTTTCCTGCTCTGCAGAAAAAGCACCATCGGCCTTGCCAGACTGCAGGACTGTGTAGGGGTGCAGAGGCTCATGGGGAGCTCTTCACCTGTAGGCACCTTACAGTCACAGATGTTATTGCCCAGCAGAGACAAACTGCCCCAGGCACCTGCTCTGTGCATAGCAGGCCTGGGTTGGGGGCAGGGCTGCCACCTGAGGGGCTGTGCGGGCTTCCTTCCAAACAGCCCATGCACACCCGCTGGCAGAACTGGCAGGGTTGCAGAACAGCCGCAGCAAGAGTAGCCATGCAACCAGGGATACCACGGTGTCTTCAGGAACACCACGGGGAGTGACCGCAGGTGGGAGGCCAAGGAGAGAAGGCACCGGGCCCTGCAGAGGGCAGACGCGGGCCCAGGCAGACTGACGGCCCATCTGCACTGTCCTGCGCTGAGCTCCTGGGAAAGCACCACGCTGCTGGTGTAGGTGCAGGAGTCAGAGCAGGACTTGAGGAGTGAGTAGGAGGAACCGGGGACACGGGGGGCTACTGTGGCATCGGTCGCTTCGCCCTTATGGTCACCAGGCTGATTGGCAGCTGCATCTCGCCACCACTGGCCAGCACTGCGGAAGAGGAGCACACCCTGTATCGCTAGCCTGGGGAAAGGCCAAAATGCACAGCACAGGTTCCACAGGACAGGTACCACGTTCTGTACTAAAACTCGGAATCTTTACATCAACTGTATGGTAGGCTTTCTCTTTTTTCAACTGGGGATTGAACTCAGGCCCTAGTGCTTGTCAGGAAAGTGCTTATTCTACTGAGCTATCTCCCCAGCCCCTCCATCAACTTTATTTTTTTTTTTACATATGGATATGAATTTAATACAACATTTTAAAAATTTTATTCTAACATTGAAAGTAAAATTGGTATAATTTTTCTAGACATCTTCAGACATTATTTTTGCAATATAGGCTATAACACTTGATGAAAATCTGTAGTTGCAAAGATTTCCAAGCACTGGGCTGGCATTACTCAAGAACTATTAACTGAAGCTGATAACTTTACTGTCAAGTTTCGTGTAGAGCTCGATGTGAAATTGAAGGCTGTGATGCTTGCTGCATGCTTTCTCATTGTAAGTCCGTTCTTCCTCATCATGCATCATAGAGACCTTTTCTAGGGTCTCCCTCAAAAGCTTCAGTAGGCTATATGTTCCAAACTTATCCTCTGAAGTGATTGTTCTGTAGAATGGTACTCCTTTGCTCCTTGTTCTGAAATCCCATTTGGTATTGATGCTCTGGGTTTAGATATCCAGTTTGTGTCTGGAGTCTGCATTTTCACAAGGCAAGATTTTATACTTTTTTTTTTTTTTTTTTTAAGAATTTCCTTTCTTCAAACATTCATTTCAAAACATGAAGGCAGTATTTGGGTAGCATCTTGAGTGTGAGCTGTTTCCAGTGTGGCCTTCCTGCTGTAGATATACAAGACTCCAGGTACTGGTGTGGGTCGGAGGGAGACTAAACATCCCACAGTGGGGATCTAAGAGAGGAAATCGAGAGCCATAGATTGGCAAGGCCACTCTCGGGGCCGAGTGTGCGACATCTGTGCCTGGCAGTCCCCTGCTGTATTCACTGCAAGGCAGCCATCAACTTTAAAGTACACTGACGTGTTCAAACTACAGGGCAAGCCTTGCTCTCAGCCTATGGGGAATTGCAGTGGCACAGGCTAAGCCCCTACCCGGAGCCTTGCTCTGGCAGCAAAGGCAGAGGGCAACCCCATTCTGTGGGCGAAGTGGAGCTGAGGTCATTGTGCCCCACGGTCCCTTACACGCGCCCGCCTGCGCTGGTCTTCCCAGCACGCGTGACCAGAAAGACCCTCCCACTCCCACCCCTCTGGGAGGCTGCTCCATGGGAGGGGCCCGCTGCGGACTGCCGTTTCCCAGCCCCATCCATAGAGGGCGCTGCTGACAAGTTTGAGGCTCCCTTCTGCCCCCAGCCCCCTGCGCAGGGTGCATCTCCGCCCTGAGCACTGCAGGCTGGGACTTGGGGCCTCCATCGCCCCTGTCCTCCTCCCTTGTAGGGCAGAGTTTCCGTGTCAAAAGTGACAGTCTGGAGGGGTCGCGGCTGCCAGGCAGGCGGTGCTCACCGGCAAGGTGGGGGGTCATTCGGGAAGGTTCTGTGCCCTGTACTGGGGCCTGCAGAAATACCTCAAGGATCTGACTTGTTATTTGGTGCAGAGAGCTGAGAACTCCGTGCCTAAAGGAAAGTATTTCCAAAAGCAGTGGAGAGCAACTAAGAGGCTCTCTGACTTCATGAGTAAGAGGGGCCAAGACCGCTCTCAGGTTCAGCAATCCACTGAGTCACAGGACGTAGAAAAGCTGCAGTTCTCACTGTCTATTGCAAATCTATATCTCTATCTATCTATTTAATTTATATCTTTGGTGCAAAGTCTCACGATGCAGTTTGGACTACTAGTGATCCTCCTGTTTTCAGCCGCCCCAGCACTGGGATTATAGGCATATACCACCATACCCTGTCTCGTTGGCCAGCTCAGTGAGCCTCAGGGCAGGGCTGGGTAGCATGTGGTTCCAGGGATGGAATCTCCACCCCTATGCTTGCCTAAGCAGGCATTTAGTCTGGTGAGTTATCTCACTGGCCCTTGATACAGATTTAAGGCAAGGAGAAAGCTGCATAGGGTGGGTCCAGGAGAAAGCCAGCCACCAGCTTCCAGGCGGATCCCAGAGAGTGGCACACATTCTCCGCACATTCACACGCAGTGGTGTGTGGTATGGACAGTGGCTGTACAGTGCCACTGCCACAGACGCTCCCTTGCGCCTTGGTGCCGGGATTGTATTGGACTCAGTACAGAGGCATGGGTGCTTGCCTATCTGGTGGCTGGTCTTTATTTTTCAAACTCCAGCCCAAGAGGGTACAGTGCAGGCACGTGACAGGCTTTCATCAGGCACAGTGTTATTCTAGGAGCCCAGAGAGGACCTCCTAAGAACCAGGCAGGGGGCAGTCCTGCCACCAGAATAGCAGGTTTACAGTAACTGCAGAGCTAACTTTTTACTGCTCCCTTCGAACAACCCATAAACATATCATAGTTTAGTAAGCAGCAATTGACCAGACAGCAACATAAAAAACCTGCAGGGAATGTTTGTACCAGAGTTGCTATGTTATCTAAAGTGTCCAGTGTAAGTGGGAAAAACAAAACAAAAAAACACCAAATACATGAGCTAGTGAGATAGGCTAGTGGGCTAAGAGCCTGTTTTGGCAAGCTCAGGGACCAGGGTTTGATACCTGGTCCCACGTGACACACCAGCCCTGCCCATGGGGCATACTGAGCCAGTGACTGAGTCTGGGCATGGTGGTGCACACCTGTGATCCCAGCACTGGGGAGGCTGAAAACAGGAGGACCACTACGAGTCTGAGCTGTGTAGTGAGACCCTGTACCAAATACATTAAAAAACAAACAAAAACATGTAATGGAAGGCACCCAAAGATTAGAAAGAGTGCTCCATACATAGGGAAAAGACAGCAAGCAATTGAAACCCCTGCAGGGGCATTGGAGACGGCCCCAGCAGACCAAGACCACTAAGAAGCTATGATAGGTACATTCAAAGAAGTAAAGCTGGGCCGGCAAGATAGCTCAGTGGCCTAACGCACCTACATAGGCGACTTTAGGCAGGCACAGGGACCACGGATCGATCCCCAGCACCACATACCACGCCCGCCCTGCCCTAGAGCAGGCTGAACCCACAAAAACACAAAGAAGTAAAGGATACTACACACGGTGAATGTGGGGAAGGCAGGGTAACACTGTCTCATGAACTATATAATACGATAAAGATATCAAAAAAAGAAAGTTAATCAATAGGAATCCTGGGATTGAAAAATAATAATTGAAATGAAAAATTTACTAGAAAGAACTATTAGTGAAATTAAGGAAGAAGCAATAGACATTATGTAAATTGAGTAACAGGAAAATAATGAAGAAAAATGAACAGAGGCCCAGAGAAGTTTGGGGTGCCTGAGGGACGCACACCATGCACCATGGGGAGTAGCAGGAGGAGTAAGCCATTCCCAGATACACGGAGATAGAGGCCTGGTGGGTAGCAGCCCTGCCTCCTGGGACGCACTGGGACCCGAGATGACTGCAGAGCCACACAGACAAGCAGCGACGCTCGCTGGGCACTGGGTTGGCATCCTGCCTGACCTCTTGCTGCACTGAGTGCTACAGACTAGTTCTCTGTGAAGAAGTTGTTTCCTACAGTTCTGGAGGAAGGGTCAGTCTCACACGGCCGGCAGCTGGAGCTTCTAGCTGGGGCTTAGTGTGGCAGCACACATCCTGGCCAGAAAGCAGAAGGATCAAAGTCTGTCCTCCCAGAAGGCCCTGATCCCATCACGACCTCCCACCATCATTTCCCCATTGGACCCTAATTGCCTCCTGCCCTCCTTTTGTAAATACACCCAACCTAAGAATTTTCAGAGTAAATTTCAACACAAACTTTAGGGAAACGTTCAAACAATAAACATGGCTCAAGGCAATTACTTAGGTAATTAGAAAAATGGTATAATTTAGTTTTCTTTCCTTAACTATTTAAAAAGTACTTGGTGAAAGAACCTGTGTACGTCATTGTACTGGTAGCCTAGGCCATACAGAAGCGTATTTGACAAAATGGCACAAAGGTGACTTGGAACAGAGCTGCTCGGGCCTTACTGGATGGCAGCACGCAGATCCACAGGCGCCGATAGAGAGTCAGAGATGGCCAAAGGAAGGCTGATGGAGCCGACTGCAGATAGTGCTTTGTAAGATTGCATCAGTTAGCGCATTGGTAGGCATACTACCTAAGGAGGGCCAACACGTGTGGTGTTCAGAGCAGGAAAGAGCGGAGTAGAGCTACATAGGAGAAAAGTGCCCAATTTCCCTGGGGTTGTGAGTGTGAATATGAAACAGGCCCTGATAAACTGAGATGAGGTTTTAGCCCTACAGCAGTGGCTCTCAACCTTTCTAATGCTGTGACCCCACAATCCAGTTCCTCATGTTGTGGTGACCCCAAAGCAAAAAATAATTTTGGTGGCTACTTCAAAACTGTAATTTTAGCCGGGCGTGGTGGCGCATGCCTGTAATCCCAGCACTCGGGAGGCTGAGGCAAGAGGATCAGTGTGAGTTCGAGACCAGCCTGGGTTATAAAAGTGAGCTCAAGGCCAGCCTCAACTGCATAGCGAGACCCTGTCTCAAAAAGACAAAAAAAAAAAACCGTAATTTTGCTACAGTTATGATTCAGAATGTAAATACCTGATATGCATTATGTATTCTCATTGCTACAACTCAAACATAATTTAAACATAGTGATTAATCACAAAAACAATATTATATGTTGAGAAAGATTTATTACTAATTCCAATAAATAACATTTCACCATGGCATAGCATGGGTTTAAATATATATTTTCCGGTGGCTTTAGGTGACCCCTGTGTTTTGGTCATTCGACCCCCACTGGGGTGGTGACCCACAGGTTGAGAACCGCTGCCCTAGAGCAAGCACTAAGCCAGTAAAAGTAGATGACTTGTCTAGCATATGGGAGTCCCTGCCTTTGACTTCCAGCACTAAAAAGAACTCGGGTAAGTCACACTATAGAATATTCAGTAAGCACAAAAGAACAAAAAAAGAAGTTACAAAAAGGATTATGACACATAAAAAAAAACAAATAAAAATAGCAAATATAAAAATGTAACCATATCAATGACAACATTAGATATCAATGCGTTAAACAATCCAGTCTAAGACAGATCACCAGAATGGGCTTTTTAAAAACCCAGTGCTGGGCCGGCAAAATAGCTCAGCAGATTAAAGTGCCTGCAAACAGGCGCAGGGGTCAGGGGATTGATCCTCAGGCCTGCAGGGCCAGCCCTGCACTGGGGGTGAGCTGAGATAGCAATTGAGACTGGGCATGGTGGCGCATGCCTACAATCCTAGCTCTTGTGAGGCTGTGAACAGGTGGATCACTACAAGTCCTATGTACTAGTGAGGCCCTGGACACCCTGTCGAACCTTCCCTAAAATACAGACAAAAACAAAAACAAAAATCTCACTGCTGTTTTGCACTCTTCATAGAAAACACTTCAGATTCAATGATACAAATATATTGATTTTAAAGGCAGAAAAATAGATCACACAACAAGAATTAGAGTAAACATACAAATAATAATCTAAGTAGATTTTAAAACAAAATTCTACTGCAAATGTAGAAGACATTTATGGTGATCATAATGTTTTTCATTGAGACAGCATGGCAGCTATAAATATGTACACAACTACTGACACAACCACAAAATACATGAAGCGAAATAGGAATTGACAGGAAACATAGTTCTCTGCATGCAACAACATCATCACATGTCAGGACAATTGCACCTGGTGACGGGGCACTCAAAATATGTATGACTGATGTCATTTAATAGGAAATATCTAAGTAGGCAGGTTTATAGAGGTAGAGTAGTGCTCACCCAGGGCTGTGCGATCTGTTGTGGAGTGAACACTGAGCATGGGAAAATGAAGCTTTCTAAGAGTAGATGTGGTGGTTGCATAAGGTTGTATATTTATTTTAAAAGTTTACTCACCTAGTTGCAGTTGGTCATTTGTACGGTATGCGAATTATAGTGCAATAAATCTTTTGCTCACGGTGAGTGAGTGATGGTAACTGACGATGCATCTTCTACTTGATGCAGAGTACAGAAGGACTTTATGCAGGGGGGAACTGGTAAGCTGCCTGGCGTTTCCTGAATGCGTTTACCCCCGATGGAGCTCACACTGTGCTGTAAGGTAGGAAGTTGGTTCTTTGTCCTCATGGGAGTGGCCTGTACATGAAGGAAGGTGCTCATCATGAAGTCTATTGTAATGGCAAATTTATAAAAATCTTATATTCGGGCTGGGGAGATAGCCCAGCAGTCTACATACATGCCTGGCAAGCGCCAGGACCTGAGTTTGAACCCAGGCCCTGCAGCTGGGTGTGGTGGAGCATGCCTGTAATCCCGAGCTTGGGAGGCTGTCTTGCTGTCTGTCTGTCTGTCTCCTTGTCTGCCTCTGTGTCTCTCAGATGTGACCCCTCCATCCATGGGTGGTTACTGCTCTGCTAGTCCTAGTCAGCTCACCTCAGTGTTCTGATGCAGCAGCACCTGGGTGGGACCCCCATGTGACGAGGGCGCGCTCACTTCCTGTCCTGCCTCCTCGTTTTCCAGGCAGATCTGGCCATTTTGTGGCCGGTCCACAGCGTGGTTCTGAAACCCACGCTGCCTCCTGCGCCACTGACATCTGCTGATCTCCTTGCTCTCTTTTTTTCCCCTCATGGAAAAAATCTGATTTTGGGGCCTGGGGAGGTAGTTCCATGGCATGAGTGCCTGCCTGGCAAGTACAAGGTCACGAGTTTGAACCCTAGTCTTGCCAAAAAAAAAAAAAAAAAAATCTGATTTCTCCTCTAGCTCATTTTTCCTGCTTTCAACTCAGTTCTGCAGTAACCGGTGCTTGCAGAGCTGTGTAGGTGATTCTTGCCCACCCTGACCGGCCCGTTACATCCTGTTTTCTTCCAAGAGCCTAAAGATTGTTGCATGCCAGTGCAGCGTGAGCTCTTGGGCAGTCAC
>PVJA010047194.1:0-14767 GCA_004027025.1 Myocastor coypus
AAAAAAAAAAAAATGAGTGAATAAACAAATAAAGGTTCTGAAACAAGACAAAAAAAATAAATAAAATAAAAAATTTTAAAAAATAATAAAAAAAGAAAACAAGAAAAGAAAATGAGCCGCTAGGTGAATTATTTACCTTGATCTTTATTGATGAAAATGCCTTAAGTTTATTGTACCTCAACTACATTTTGATTGAGAATTAGGACATTTAATTGTCCTGTCATTAAATGCTATGGTATGTCTCCCACGTGGCTGTGTTGTGCCAAGCCTAGAATACAAAGAAAACAAATCTCGTTTTTTACTCCAAGTTCTTCTGAGTCTGCCCTGGTTATGATACCTATCTCTTTCCTGTGCTCTTCTCCACTCATAGCACACACACACATATTGGCTTTTTATTAAAGTTCCACTCAAATAAAACCTTCCTTGGCCTTAAAATAGTTGGAACTTCTCTATTTACTGAATCAACTAGATGCTGTAGAGTAGCATCTGTAAATAGTTTTAAATAAGTTAGTGAGAAAAACTAATAGCTAAAATTGTTCTCCAAACACAAAGTGTAGTAATTTGTGTCATCTATACCTATTTTGAAAACTTCCTGTGAACCATTCCCATCCATAGTACAACAAATTCTCTAAATGTGTTTCCAATCCCTAATCTTTGCTGATAGACTATAACCACATCCCTATCAACTTTGTCAGGGGCTGTAAGCTCTTTTCCTTTATGCCACCTGACTAGAACCAAGTTTGTTGTTGTTGCTGGTGTAGGCAGGATTCACAAAATTGGAGAACTCCTTAATATTGGAGTCCAGACCCAGCTCTCAAAAATTTGGCTCTACATATGTGCCTAGATATCTTCCAATTTGGAGAAACACTGTTATGAGACAAAGTTTCTAGCCTGGGACAAGGAAGTTCAGAAAGTTGTCAGAACTAATGAGATTTTTAACAGATCTGTATCATTCTTACCTATTTATGTATCTTTCACTTTCTACAGTTTGAGCTCCTCTTTGGATAAGGAGCTTGCCCAAACTGCTGTACTTTACAGAGTAAAGACAATTCTATTATGTTCAATAAATGTCTGATATTAACTGATGAAACAAAAGTCAACTATAACAATTCATCAAAACCTAATCTTATTGGTCTAAGAGGTTTTTTCGATCATTGGATTATTAAAATAAACCCACTACTGGTGTTCATATGCCTTTTGTCATATAATTAAGCTAAATAACTAAAATATTTTAAATTTTTTTACAGGGTTTGGGGCCCAGCGGGATGGCTCAGTGGTCTAAAGCACCTGCTTGGGAAAGCTTGGGCGGCTTCAGGGACCAAGGTTCAATCCCTGGCACCACATGCTGTGCCAGCCCTGCCCTCGGGGCAGTCTGAGCCTACCATAAAAATGAGTGAATAAACAAACAAAGGTTCTGAAACAAGAAAAAAGTAAATAAATAAAATAAAAATTCTTTTAAAAAATTTTTTTACAGGGTTTAAATAATACTCTATGAGATGAATAGGATTTGCATAGCTATCCAGCTGTTTTTTTGAAGAAACAAGCCAAAAACTCTCCAGCACAGTTCCAAGGAAAGATAATCTGAGTGGCCTGGCAGGATGGCTCAGTGGTCTAAGGTGCCTGCTTGGGAAAGCTTGGGCAGTTTCAGGGACCATGGTTCGATCCCCGGCACCACATGCTGTGCCAGCCCTGCCCTCAGGGAGGGCTGAGCCGGCCATAAAAATGAGTGAATAAACAAACAAAGGTTCTGAAACAAGAAAATAAA
Organism: Myocastor coypus; assembly: GCA_004027025.1. Lineage (NCBI taxonomy): Eukaryota > Metazoa > Chordata > Mammalia > Rodentia > Myocastoridae > Myocastor > Myocastor coypus. Next base: position 1,766 of record PVJA010047194.1, read on the forward strand.
TAAATAAATAAATAAATAAAATTTAAAAAAAAAAAAGATAATCTGAGTAACAAGTATTCACAATACTTAGTATTTTCCATCATTATGCACAGTTTGAATTACTAAATTTGAATTGGAGCTCTGCTATTTATTAACAGTGTAATCTTGACCAAGCCATTTAATTTTTCTGAGCCTTACTTTTCTGCATATTTTCTGTTATTCAAAGACTGACAGGGGGCCCGGCGGGATGGCTCAGTGGTCTAAAGTGCCTGCTTGGGAAAGCTTGGGCGGCTTCAGGGACCACGGTTCAATCCCTGGCACCACATGCTGCGCCAGCCCTGCCCTTGGGGAAGGCTGAGCGGGCCATAAAAATGAGTGAATAAACAAATAAAGGTTCTGAAACAAGAAAAAAATAAATAAATAAAATTTAAAAAAAACAAAAAAAAAACAAAGACTGACAGTAGGCTTGTGTAAGGGATATAATAAAGTTAAAAGGGTGTTTGGTACATGGCAGAAGCTGAGCAAATCTTGGTTTCCTTCCTTCCTGATAAGTTCTACCCAGTGTCAAGGATCAGTTTGTGTTGATTAATATTATATGCTCCACATTAACAATCCTGGGCACTTAGTACATGCTGAACAGATAGTTATTGAATTACTTGGCTAATTGGTGACATTATAGAACTAAAAAAAAAAAGCAAAAAAAAACCCCAAAAACCCTTTTCCTGTACCTAATAAATTTTATTGATTTAGCTGGGTGTAGTGGCACACATCTGTAATCCCAGGACTCTGAGAGTCAGACAAGCACAAGTTTGGGCCTAGTCTGGGCAACTGTTATGGTTTATGTCCAAGTGTCCCCCTAAAGCCTCATGCAGTCATAGGTAGAGCCTTTGCAGTGGTGGCTAGATCTAGAATGTGTGATACTAGAACTCAGATTGTGTGATTACTAAATTAGTCCATTGATTGGTTTGACACCCACCCTGTGCCAGGGAGCCTAGACAGAATTTAAAGGCAGCAGAAAGAACCTACTGTTATCACTTGTCTCTTGCTTGCTTTTGCTACCTTCTGTCTACCACAAGTTGTTCTTCCTCTGAGATGCCTGCCCCTCTGCCATGCTTTCCTGCCTTGGAGCCAGTGGACTGACACCTCTACAAACTGAACTGAAATAAACATTTCCTCCTTTAACTTTGGGTGTTAAGTATTTTGTCTCAGTAATGAGAAAAGTAACCATAACAGTGAACTTAGTGACTTAGTCTCAATAAATATTGTGTCTGTTAAGTATTTCCTTTTGATAACAGTTTCAAAAACAATTCTAAAGAGTAAGGGGGAGAAAATGGGAAAGAATTTTAAAATACATTTAGTTCAGCCAGGAAAATACAGACTTTTGATGCTTGCTTCAGTCCTGGGAGTTCTAGTTCTATCCCATCTTTAAGGAGGCTTAACTACCTGGCGTTCTCAGCCCAAAATCAAAATGTCCCAGGCCTTTTTTCACTGGGAGGAGGCTAGCCTAGGCTCCCATTCCTACACACACACAGACACACACACACACCTCCACTCTAGATGTTTTCATGCTTCTCTACAGGCCATTTGAGACTCTTCCTCCCAAATAGAGACAGGTAGATCCTCCACTTCCCTGTCGTCACACCCTTCCTGCAGTGAAGCCTATCTCCCCAGCATAGGCCAAAACCTCTTCTACAAGTCCAGGAGGGTAGACCACACAATCCCAAAAAAGAGGCACTTTGTTAAGTTTGTTCTTCAGGGATCTTTACTGAGTTTGTGGCCACTCTTTGCCTGTGTGCCTGGCTCACATGAAGGAGAGAAGAAAAGTTCAAATTTACTCTTACAGCCAAAAATATTTATAGGATCATGAGAAGGCAGTTGGACTTTAGTTCAGTGATTGCAGATCTGGGAAACTTGGGTAATGCTTTTTGGTCAAAGAAGAAACTGTGGTAAACCCTGCCCAGAGGCCAATGGGGCCTGGAAATACCCTTGTGAATTCTCTGTGTTCTAGGTCATGCCTGAGGCTTCTCTGAGGTGCTGGTAGATTGATAGGCAACCAATGTGTTGACCTTGGGCCTACGGGTATCCAGTTCCCTAAGGCAAGGCCGCTCCACTGCGTTGGCTGGGAGCTGTGGGTCAGGCAAGGCCTCTCCTCTCTCAGCAAGCTAAATGGCTTCTGGCATCCAGTGGCTGGCCCAAATCTACAAGATCCGAGAGGAAAAGAGTTCTCTCCCACCCCTGATCCCTTCCCAGCCAGACTTGCCTAATACAAAGCTCAAGAAGCTGTTTCCCCTTTGAGCCCCTCACTCCAGGCCCAGCCGCCCAGACACCTCGGGCTGGGCTGCTGCCCAGAGCCCCAGTGGGTCTCGTCTGCCGCTGCTCCTCCAGCCTCGGACTAGGTTGAAACACTTTCCCCGTCTCGCTGGCTGCCCCATGAAAGGTCCGGAGGGCTGCCACCCTGCACGTCCAGATCAGAGAGCCCTTGCAGTTTGCTCCCGGATCGCAAGAGTGGAATGGAGAGTGGGGACTCACTGTATTTTGTAAAAATACTGTAATTACATGCCCTGGTCGCGATTATGCCAGGACCATGGCGCAGGCAAGTGACTGATTCAGCGGGCCCTCCGGGCGTGCCTTCAGTTGGAGCCAAGCACAGCAACCCACCACTTTCGCCTGCTAAGGATTTTTAAGGGGCATGGGCTAGACCCCAGACAGCGGCTACAGGACGAACTTGGAAGTCTTTGTTTCTCTCAATGGGACGGGGATGTTGGGCTTTGAACTTACTGTGACCTCTGCGCCGTACTCTTGGCACTGTGTGAGCGGAATCAGCGAGGGCTCACGAGAGCTCACTCTTAATAGCCCGGGTTTGCAGACCATTGGAAGGAGAGCGCAGAGCATTTGTAGATGCTCGTGTATGATATATTTTTCTAAAACATGCTAAACAGATCTCCAAAGAAAAACGTCCTGGTTCTGGCGCCACCATTGCTGCCGCGCTACCCGGTCGGTCCACAGATATGCCAAGAGAGCTGTGTGGAAACTGCTGATACTCCAGGTACTCATCTCTCTGGATGCACTGAACTTGGAAACGGTACTCAAGGCGAACGCCCGGTGCCCACACACTCACCTCTGCCGCAGCCAGGTGCTAATTAGGTGCGACTCTTGCGTTGTCCCCGCAGGGCAGTCAAGCTCCTTAGACGGTGAAACCTGCTGCGCATTCCTGTCGAGGTCACCCGCAGCAAGTGGCCTCATTTGGAAGAAGCAGAACACATATTATTTAACAATTTGAAGCAAGAAAGCCTCTAAGTGGAAGCAAACTGCGGGAATTGTCTGCTACTTAAAAGAGTCGTGCAAACTTGCCAGGAATTTCAATGCGTGTTTGTTTACTCCCTGAGAAAGGGCCCCAAAGAAAATAAGCCTGGACCAGGGGACCTCGCAGGATTTGCAAAATCGCTGCAAGCGATTCTCCTGTCTTGAGACTCCGCTGGAAGGGCAGGAAGAGCCAGCAAATGGGTTATTCCCAATAGAAAATTTTCTCCATTTTATTTTATTTTTTAAAAGAAAAAAAAAAAGCACAGGTCTCTTTCAAGATTAGTAAGTGAGCAACTTCAAGATAAAAGTTGCGCTATGAAAGATAAAGAGTTTGAGATAGATCAGTCTGTGGGTGAATGCTGCTGTAGCAGAAACGCTAGAAGTAACCGAGAGCCCACAGATTTCGTTTTTACTGTAGAACTAAGTAAACGGAATCAAGTGGTAATAATTACTCATTTCAGCCATTGAAAAATCCAAAGTAATGTAATGTGTTTCGGATTTATATGTATGTAATCACCATACTTTTTTTATTTTGTCTAGCTATTTCCATTAAGTTTTAATACTCTATTAAAGTTCCCTGAATAAATTTTGTGAGTTTTTAAGTGAGTGGAGATTACATGAACCAGAAGCAAAGTTTGAGCATAATTTCCTTCACCAATGGGAAGTCTGCATCTCCTGCCAAAATTTCCAAGGATGAGAAGAAGAAAATGGGGAATGGGCATCTGAATCCTTACTGAACACCTAGTATGTGTGGGCAGCGTTAAGACTAGTGGGCACATGCTGTTTTGATAATGATCCATCAGTAACAGCGCTTTTTTAAAAATGGAAATCTCCATCTTCTGCATCTAGACCTAAAATGTGCAGTTTCCATAATTTTATTTGTAAAAATTTCGTTTTTATTACTTTCCTCTTTGAAGTGACAAAACAGCCAAGGTTAATGAAGATATCCATGCCTAATGATGCTTAAGTCTGCTTTGTTTAACTGTTTACATCGTTTGGTGTCTGGGGGAAAAAAGTGAAGATGGGACAACATGCTGAAATTTTCCTTTTTATGTCCCTGTAAAAATAAATCCCTGGGGCTGGAGAGATAGCTCTGTGGCACAAGTGCCTGCCTGGCAAGTGGAAGGTTGTGAGTTTGAACCCGATCCCACAAAAAAAAAAAAAAAAAATCCCTAAAACTGTTTTAGCGGAAAGGGAACTTATAACTGGGAGAAAATCACCTTCCTTAAACTCGATGTTCTGAGAAAAGAAAGCACGCAAAGAAAGAAAGGCAGCACTCACTTTTCTGGTTGCTGTGCATCAAAGGAAACAAAAACATAACCAGCTCCGTGAGGACTACGCAAATTCTGCTGCTTGTATTGTCCAATGATAAAAAGCAGCCTCGGACTAGAGGGTTTTATACGTTTTACTGGATGAGACGGAACCAAGTATCCAAACTTGAGAGCGCGACACTGAGAACGAGAGTGAGCGCACGTGCGAGAGCGCCCAGGTGAACTGGGGCAGAGGAGAGGTAAAAACGTCCAGCCTGGAGCCAAAGGAGACAGGTAAAACAAAAATTTAGTTCCTGTAATTAAAGGATGGGGGGGGGGAATAATCTTGCTATAAGTCCAGGACAAATGATTCTCTACCGGAAATCTGATGATGATTCTATTTGTTTTATTTTGTTTTCTGGACTATTAAAAAAAGTTACTCTGAAATTCAGCCAAATATTTTGACTGAGAGACCGAAAACAGGTCGCATTATTTCCTGCTATAACGCCCGGCTTTGGCGGGGCCCACCACCGAGCGATCCCGGAGACCACGCACTGCCCGCCTGAAGCCGCTCAAAGTGTTACTTCCCTGGACCCTCAGACAAAACAGACTTCGACACGAGGGACTGCAACGGTTCTGGGACCGGATTTGGTCTTCTTTTGGAGGAATACACCTTCAGTTTTGTTCTGGGAAATGGGTGCAACACTCCCATGAGATCTACCAAAATTCCCAGTCGCTGCACTTACTGGGAAACTCGGGGATATTCTAAAATTAACTTCCTTCACTCCCTGGTTCTCTAGCTGCTTTAGCGGTGCTAAAGGGATGCCGAGGGAAGGGTAACACTTTGGATGATTGCTTCGCCACTTTGACTGCTACACCATCGCCGCGGTTTAGTAAGGGGATTGGGTACCTCAGCCCGCAGCGTCCTGCAGTCCGTCCCTCTGCGCCCACCCAGTGCGGCTCGCGGAAAACCCCGAGGGGGAATATCTTCGGGGTTCTCGGGAGCTCAGAGCCAGGGTGCCCTCCTGACACAACTTTGTCCAGGATACGGGTAGAAACACCCGGACATGCAGTCATCGTTCCTAGGCTTCCCTGCCACTGGGCTCATCCTCACTCTCGCTGGTGAATTCCTTGGAACCGGCCCCCTATCTCAGAAACTTAAGTCTCACACCTCCCCTTGGTCCCCGATTTTTCTGGTCTTTCTGAAATCCCATAATCCTACCTCACACCTTCAAATCATCAGGGTCAAACGCTGGCACTACTCCCCACTCCCACTCGCCTTGCCTTTTAACTCCTTCAGAGTTTCCACTGCAACTGGGACGGAAAACAGGGAAGGCCCATGTTCCGCACCTCTCCCCACCTCCTAACCGCTGCCTGGGTCCTCGCCTGACACAGCCTGGAGGGGATTGTGAAATAATAACCCTGTGGTGGGCGGGGGCGGTGACACGCTACCTCCACACTGGAAACTTGGGTAAAGCTGCGGAAACACCCAGGATAGCTCCCTTTGCTTCCTCCCGCGAGCGAGGTGTCCGAGTTTCTTAGCGCTAACTGCAAAGAGCCCTTTCCCAGCCCCTTTAAGGACATCTGATCTGCAGCTTCAGACTTGCTCCTCTGGTCTGAAAGCTCCGTTGGCCGCAGCGAATGACCCCGGGCGAGGCCCAGAAGGGAGTGGAGTTAACCCAAAGCCTGGAGCCCAGAGGTCGGCTGAGGCCCTGTGGGTCGAGGCCAGGCGCGCGGTTCGCAGGAGGGAGGCCCAGGGGACCCTCGCGGGGCGTGTAGCCGGGGCTGAAACAGGCGTTCCCTTTTCCAGATCATATTCCTCATAAAATCTAAAGCCAGATGCATCGCTTGGGCATGTTCCCATTTCATCGCGAAAGGCACAGATTTGTTTCCAAACTTCAAATCAAGAATTTTGGTGAGGATTCTAGTGGTGTGGGAATGGCTGAGTCTTTTGACCGCTCTGAGAGACTTCTGGGGTAGATAACGTTTTAGGCACTAAAATCTGAACCTAGCCAAGGTAAAGCGTCATTTGTGAATGGCTAGACGTTAAAAAAAGTAAGTAGGACACAAGAGTAAAAACAACCATGGGCTCCCAAAGGTATGTATGTGTACTTTTTAAGGGGAGGAAGGTACAGGAGAAAAGACCATACTTATAAATATTCAACAAAATAACCTCAATGGAGCCTGAAAGAGCGAGGGTGACTGTAAGTGGGAAAGACTTAGCAGAAAGCAGTAAAAGTGGCCAAAGAGTGAGCATAATGAATAGGCATTTTCTAATCTGCTGAGTAAAAATAAATAAAATTTTAAAAATGGAACATCCATTGCCGAGTATTCCAGAAAAGAAAAAGTTTTTTTTTCTAAACGAAGAGCGTAAGAGTGCATTTCACCTTGTCTCTCATCAACATACTAATGTGGGCACAGAGGGCCCTCCTCCTTATAGTAGGACTTTCTGGTATTTGCTATTGTAGTAAAATGGGAGGAATAAAAACTAACAGAGTTAGTCTGAGAATGATGCTGCCTGATTATCGGCAAAATATAGGCAGGAAACCACAACTGCAATCCAGAGGTTCTTCCTAGAGAACTACATTCTGCATCTTTGAAAATTACAGCTGTTTTAGGGGTTTTGGCATAAAGTAATAAGTGATGCAATAGTCAAACAATGCAAAGTACAGAACTCCGTGTCTCCACGTTTAAAGTATGGATAAGCTATTTAAGGTGAGGAGCTACTAGAGGTGTAACAGCCATTCCGCTTTGTCCTATGTCAGGGTCAGGTGCAAAGAAGACCCAACTATTCTAAGAGAAAACTTTCCACATTGGACTCATTTAGGATCAACATATATTTTTAACACTTGCCTAAACTCACAAATACTGGTAGAACAAAGATGTTAACAGAATAAAGTTACGTTTTTCTCAAGGCAAGATAGGGCTTTTCGAGTGTTTGGCTGCTGGAGTGACAGCAGCTAGAAGGCTTGGGGCGGGATGGGGGAGTGGGGGGCGAAAGAACACAGGATGAACAGACTGACAAAGGTTGGTCCCAGAGGTACTTATGGGCTGTTACCTTCATCTCCTGAAGATGTCTCTCCTTAACTGAAAAAGTCTGCGGCCAGTGAGGCCGCCCACGCGGCCGTGTCTTTTCCAAAGCTGCACAGGCCGCCTTTGTCCCTGCAGTGACTCCCACGAGGGAGCAAAGCGGGCAAGGAGGATATTACCAGTTTCCTTAAATCTTTATGCAGCGTGGAGTTACGTTTGTTGCAGAGAGGTGGGGTGCCAATCTAATTTCAGTAGAACAGCAATTCTGTGGGCCTCGAGTCCCAAATGGCCTCCGTGAGTCCTCCCCTTGCTCGGGCTACCCGGGGCCTCTCTCCTGGGTATCACCGCCGGGCCCGACGCTCCCCGCGCCACACTCCCTCGCCTCTGAGCGCCTTCCTCGCTGCCCAAATCCCTCAAACTTCAGCCCTAGGCCCAGGTCAAAATTTTCCCGAGGGGATTGTATATAATTACTGTCCGCCTTGCTTTTCCCAAGGGAAGAAGAGGCGACGAGGCTTCAGGCAAATCCTGGCAACTCTCGGGTGCCGTTGGGGGGGCCGCTCCCCACCCAGTTTCCATGTAGCTCGGGTCGCTCACCCGCGCTTTAAGACTCCAGACTATTGCGTCCCATGGCCGAGCTCAGGGAAGCAGCGGAGACTGATGCGCCCCGAATGCTTTCGTTTTGCTTTCCTCCCTCCTCTCCACAGCTGGAAAGACGCGGAAGAACAAAGTGGGGGCCAAAGCGCGCATCCGCACTCGGTGGCAAGGTCACCAGGATTTGGCACTTAGCTAGGGTAGGGGAACGGGAGCTGAGACTGAGGCCTGGGCTGTCTCTTCCTCTTGCAGGAGAAGGAAGGCCCTCTTGGCTCTGACTTATTTTCTTCATGAATAGAAACAGGTTTGTAGATATTGATGAAACAAAATTGCCGTGCGGAAACGAATTTGTCTTCTTTGGAGGGTTATGTCTTTTCAAAGTAGACCAATGGGTACAGCAAAACTGGAGGGAGATGGGCAACTGTGACCTTTCGTTAATTTGGAAGGCAGCACTGGGATAAGGCGTCAGCTCTAGAACCCTCCAGCTGGGACACCAAGCTCTGTCCAGTTTGCTGCGGTTGGAAGACGCTTAACACTTTGGCAGCTCAGCCACCACAGCGCAGGATCGGTTTACTCCATCTCCTTCTTCTTTACAGCAAAAGAAGACATTATTAGTTTGGATCAATCCTCTAACGGTGGCTGTCTGTCTGTACCCCCAACCCTCGCATCTCTCACGTACACGGACACGGAGGGCCCAAGCCCACAAGTGCCCCAAACTGAGGCAAGCTGACTGGTGTTGCCCATTCTCGCCCGAAAGAAAGCACTTCTAGACTTGCAAGAGCCTGGTGCTCAGCCAGGAAGCACGCACAGCTCCGGGTGCGCTGGCCCCCCACAGCCCCGGCCTGCATTTGGCCCAGAGGAAAATAAGTGCGCGGGAAGTTTCCCTAAACATCTTTAAAAATAACATCACCCTTTCAGACTGTTTACCATAGTCCAGCTGCCGGGAAAGGTCCGACGTGTTTCCTGCCCTCGTCCCAGCGCAGTCCCAGTTTTCCACTACCAATGATGTGATGGGCTAAAATACTTTATTTCGATCTTGGGGTGTGAAACTGCTGTCTAAATAAATACCTTAGGGAAAGGGTCGGAAGCTGAGAAGATAAATTACACCTAAACTACCTACTTCCACTTGGTTTGGTTTGCAAGGCCTTCTGGTGTTTACCATCCTCCTTGTTTACACCGAGCGGCTTTAGGCCGGTAGGGAGCCGAGTTTCACTTCAGTGCACATTGGGGCCTATCGTTTTGTCACTAGGTTTTGAGAGAAAGTTTGAACATTCTTGGCTTAGTAACTCCTGTGAAAAAATAGTAACAGCTCGAAGACTGTATTTCCTCTGCCGCGGCTCGGGGGGCAAATTCCTAGGTTTTACCCCGCCAAGGAGACGCGAGCTCATGCAACGCCTCGCTGCACCTGCGGAAGGAGCCCTCCAACGCCCGCAGCGGCTTCCCGTGCTCCTCCCGCCCGCGGCGAGCGCCGCGAACCACTTTAGCCCTCAGCCCACCCTCAACGGTGCAGGGGAGGGAGAGCCGGCACCCGACGCCCGGGGCAGTGCCGCGCCTGGGGCACGGAGCGGCGCCAGGCCCCCGGCTCCGCCGCGAGGCGGAACGCGCGCGCACTCCGAAGCCGGCCAGTGGCGCTCCCGCGGCGGAGAGCGAGGCGGGCGCAGAAGCGCGCGCGGGACCCTGCGAAGCCTCCCACGAGCCGCGGGACGGGGACTCCTCGCCGCGTGGCGAGGGCGTGGGTGCCCACGCGGCGTGCGACACCTGGGCCGCGGCCCTCGTTCGCGCATGAGCTCGCAGTTGGGCCATGCCGCTGCCACGGAGCTCGGCGGGCGGTGCGGAGCCCCCGGGAGCTGGTGTTCCCGGGCGGGCACGTGACAGGGTTGGCAGCGCTTTGGCCTAGGCGGCGAGGAGGGAGAGGGCGGGCAGGAGGCCGGGGGCGGGCGGCTGGCGCGCCGTGTACTTAGGTCGTGTGCTGGGGCTTTTCTCTCCTCGGAGCCGGCGGGGGAGGGGGAGGGCGGCTGCTCCGCCTTCTCCTTTTCGCAATGTTGACGCAATCTATAAATAGTGGAACAAAAGGACCAACTTCCTCGGAGCTTTGCTGAAACTGCACAAAATATCAAGCTTGGGGGGTTCCCTGGTCCCAGGCGATGGGGCGGGGAGAGCAGCGCCGGGGAAGGGGGCGGGCGCGGCGGCGCGGGCCCCGCCGCGGGGGACACCTGGCTGAGGAGGCATAGCTGCCGCTGCGCCGCGCCGCTCCTCGCAAGCCCTGGGCTGCGGTCCCTCCGCGCTCAGAGCTCGCCCGACCCGGGGTCTTCCTCCTCCGATGACAGGTCAGTGCGCACCGCCCCCTTCAGCGCTAGGTTTTCTCTTTTACCAAATCTTCACTTTTAGAAAAGAAGAGAGAAAACTGAACGCGGCGCAACAGCGTCAGCCACCTAATCTGCACGTCCTGGGCTCCACGGCGGGGAAGCCGAGGGGGCTCAGAGAAGGCGACCGCGTCAGCCCCTCGTCGTGTGGCGTGTGCCCGCGCACAGTGGGACGCGAAGCCCAGAAGATCGGGCGTGCGCTGCGGGGCGGCGGGGAAAGCAGAAGCGCGGGCTATAGAGTGAGGGGCGGGGGCGGGCCATCCCCGGTGGCGACTTGTCAGGGCCTTAGGCCGCGGCGCACGCCCCGCTACCCGCGATCCCAGACCCGGTGTGAACGCCCAGTCCTCCAATTGTGGGAGGGTGGAGCAGAGGGGCGCTGCCGTCGCGCGCCGCCTCGCCCAGAGCTCCGGCGCCCACGCACCCGAGCGCCTCAAGTGGGGGGAGGGTGGGCAAGGGGCTCGCTTAGCCTCGGAGCCCAGGGCTAGCGCGCCAAAGCCCGCTGCGCCTCCTCGGCGGTTACTCCGGGCGCGGGGAGGGGGCGGAGCTGGTGCTGTTGACAGCGGGGCCAGAGCTAGGAGGGTGAAAGTTGGGAAGAGGGGGCGGGCGAGAGGTGGGAGTCGCAACTGGGGGAGAGAGCGCGCGCGCGGGATTCGGCGGGGCGTGGGGTGCTGAGGTCATGTGACGGCCATACGCCCCCGCTACAGGCTCATGGTAGGATGACGTCACTCCCCCTGACTGCAGGGGGTGGCACTTCCGTTCCCTCCCCCTACAGGTCTTCAGCTTTTAGAATCCTTAGCTGTAACCGAAATGCGGGGTGTTAGCAGGGGCTAGAAAAGGTTGTTGTTGTTGTTGTTTTCCGTCTAGCTGTAGGTCCTGGCTGCTTCCTAGGTGCCTTGAGCCGAGGGCTTGGACCAAAGCTAGAGTCGCGGCAGCCCCCTCCCGCCGCTCCTCATTGTGTGTGCTGCTGGGTAGGGCGGAGGCTGGTGCCGGCCCCCCGCGGCTCCCCGCTCCAAAGGGGGCAGGGCTGGACCCTGCACAAACGCCCGCTGGGTCCTGCTTCTAGCGTGTGAGGTCTGCGCGGGTGACGTCCGACCGCCTCGGTTCCTGCGGGATTGAGGGGCCTCGCCCGTGTTCTTGGGGCGCCGAGTGGTTAGGTTAGGAGCCTTTCAGTGGCGGAGGTCCACGGCCCAGCCCAGCGGGTTTGTGGTCGGAGTCAGTCACAACGCCGCTGGACCTTACTCCAGCAGTCCTTACGAGCTATTTGAGGAAATGGGCTTTTGTGACTCAGCCTGGCGAACGCTATTTATAGGTAGATGGGTTAGGTAGAGAACGCTTCCTCGTACCCTTCTGCCCACTACTGTAAAGAGTTCCATTTGGAGGCAGTAATTACAAGACTTAATTTTTGAAAGAAAAGCGTTGGTTATCAAGGTACTCTGTAAAAGCAAGTTTCGAGAGAAAAGAATGCAGTTTGAAAATTGGATCTTAAGGTAGATAGGAAAATTTGGGACATGTGACCATAGGCTGCCTTTGGAGGTAGGAGCAGGAGCATTAATTATAGAAAAGACTCAGCGCTTACAATAAATCACAGAATATTAAGACCTGAGTTGTTCATTAATTACAAAATTTATTAAACGCAACAGCCAGGGCATAGAGGAAAACAGGAATTAATGGAACTCTACACAGTAACAGGAAAGTGTGTGGCATTTAATATCAATCTGATAGAACTGTAAGTTACATATTTACCACTGGATTTTTCTTCCAAGAGAGTGCTACAAAAACTTGTGTTACAAATTACTCGGGAGGCCGAGGCAGGAGGATCGGTGCGAGTTCGAGACCAGCCTGAGCTACAGAAGTGAGCTCAAGGCTAGCCTGAACTGCATAGCGAGACCCTGTCTCAAAAAAAAGACAAAAAAAAAAAAAAACCAAAAAAAAAATAAAAAAACAAATGCACACTGTTAAGTCATTGCCTAAGTGCCTGCCTAGCAAGCACAGCGTCCAGAGTTCAATCCCCTGTAAGGAGAAAAAAAAAGTCATCCCATCCCCCTGCCCAAAAGTGACTACCCCAGAGCTATGGATATAGCTCTGCAGCATAAGCTCCTGCCTGTCAAGTACAAGGTTCAGAGGTTTTTGTTTGTGCCAGGTGTGTAATCCCAGCAGTTGGGAGGCTGAGGCAGGAGGATATGCGTGAGATTGAGACCAGTTTAGCCTGGGTTACAAAAGTGAGCACAAGGCCAGCCTGAATTGTATAATGAGACCCTATCTCAAAAAGTGAGAGAGAGAGACAGAGAGAGAGAGAGAGAGAGAGAGAGAGAGAGAGAGAGAGAGAGAGAGAGAGAGAGAGAGAGAGAAAGCCAGAGCACCAGAGAGCAAAGTGAAGGTGACTACTCACTCCAGTCTGGGGCAAGAGGAATAGTGGACTATGTTAAGGAAGTGAAACCCTGCTTTGTTCCCTTGGAATTTCAGTATCAGAACTATATTACAGGACA
>PVJA010047195.1:0-14748 GCA_004027025.1 Myocastor coypus
TCTCTCTCTTTTAAATTTCTTGTAACTTTTCTGACCAATTTTGTATGATTATATCTAGTAATCTGAGCTACTAATTTGAAGACAACAATATGTAATATGACATCATTAAATTTCTATTATTTTGTTTAGTGAAATTCTGTATTCTACTTTTTAATTTTTCATTCTCTTTAAACAATAAAAAAATAAAAATACATCACACGTATAGAAAAAAAAGAGAGATATATACTGCACCTTGCCCATGTCTATAGTCCTATAATCTTTGGCACAATCACCTGATCCAGCAGAGGTTTAATAACTTCACTGACTGAAGTTATATATATATATATATATTTAATGATGACTTATACTTTCAAATTACAGTCTTGAGTCTGACTCTTCCTTCCATAAGAAGGAACCTATGTTGAAGTCGAAGCTCCTCCCTGGGAGGGGTGGCACATCCCTGTAATCCTAGTATGAGGGAGGCTAAGGCAGGAGGATAACTGTGAGTTCAAGGCCAAACTGGGCTACATAGTAAACACAAGGCCCAGCTTAACTATACAGTGAGACCCTGTCTCAAAAAATAAATAAATAAAAATAAAAAATAAATAAAATAGTAGAGACCGAGCTGGAGAGATAGCACAGCAGCTAAGCACCTGCCTGGAAAGTACAACGTCCCGACTTTAATCCTCCATACCAAAAAACAAAAGTAGAGGCTTCCCAGTAACCTTCAGATTCATGCAGTGGCAGCTTAGAAACGCTTCATGAGAAGGCAGAATTCATAAAACTAGTGGGCCACAGATGAAAATATTTGGGTACACGCAGTTATAAATTTTGGATGGAGTTACTAGCACCTTAAGTAGTAATACTTTATATAGAAGTCTGTATTTCTGAATTCCTATAGAGGCCTAGATTCTTGAAGATCAATAGTCCACTGTCACTTGGTAGTAACAGTCTCTTTATCTGATTCTTCTGGTACAGCTAGGCCTAGGCTCCACCACTTCCAATCACCTATCTGATGGGGACACAACACAGTGACCATTTGTTACTGTGCTGGTTCCATTTACATCTGCTTTCAAAAATATAATTGAGATACAACAGAATATTTATTTATCAATTTTCATTTTTTTTGTGGCCAGCTCAGCCCACTCTGGGGTGGGGTGGGGGGCAGCTGGGGTGGGGGGCAGGTCTAGCATGGCATGTGGTGCTGGGGATCAAACTGCAGTCCCTAAGCACTTGCCCTAAGCTTGACTAAGCCAGCACTTTAGACTGCTGAGCTATCTCACCTGCCCCATATTTTATCAATTTTCAGTAACTGTTTTAATAAAAATATATAACAAAAAGTCTGAGGAATAGCTTTGTGTGTGTGATTCAGCTTATGGACTCTGGAATCAAAATTTTGGGGTATGAATTCTAGTAGTCCCTTCCACACAGGTTTACCAGATAAAATAAAACAAATGAAATTTGAGTTACAAATAAGTGATAAATAATTTTCTACTGTAATTATGCCCCATATCTTTTTATGTGCTAAATCTAGGAACATTACTTATACCCTTTGCATGGTCTCAGAAAAATTTGTTGACTTCTCTGTGCCTCAGTTTCCTCATTTGCAAATTGAGGATAACAATGTGATACTGTAGAGCTAAATATCAGCCAATATCATTGTTAATTTTTTAAAGAAAAATATGACACAACATATTTTCTTGGAATAGGGTAGAACATGTCTTCATGTTTCATAAAGAAATTTTCTTGTATTGAAATGTACAATTTAAGACGCTGAAAAAAAAAGATGCTCAATTTAAATGACTGATATCAGCAACACAAGTCTCAGTGGCCTAACTCTAAGATTTATTTCCACCTTATGTGACGTGGGTTGTAGACCCAGACTCATCTCTCTCATGCACAGAAGACACAATCTTTGAGGTCACCACAGCAGAGGGAGGAAGTATAAAGCACTGTAGTGATGAATAATTATGCCCAGGAGGATTCGATCCCAGCAGCTTCCACTAACAGGCCTTTGGCCAGTGCTATTTGCCTGACCCTAGCCTCACTGTGAGGGAGACTGGGAGAGACAGCAAGCACATAAAAAGCCTAGTAAGTGGTAACCGTTCCAGCCACAGGTGCCTTTGTAAGGCAGACATGCTCTGATCACCCTTTATCCTACTTGCCTGGCAACTGTAGATGGACTTTCCACCGCAGCAGATGCAGCAAATTCAGTCAGGAGACCTGCTGACTAGGTCTGCTCTTTCTGGAACCAAAGAAGCACAGCCAGGGCTGCACACATCACCGCCAGCACCAGCTCCCCAGCACCCCAGCCTCCTTCGCAGATTCATTTCCTCCCTCACTGTTGCAGAAGCAAAATACAAACACCCTACCCCATCTCCTGATAAAGGATCTTATTTAAGTTGAGTTACTTATATTGTCGACTTAAAAGCTGTAAAGCCAAACAGAAGACAAGGGAAAGAGGATATTTGAGTATTCTCATAAGGAACTCACAGGTATAAGAAGGGTGAAGGTGTTGTATTATTTTTCTTTTTTATTGGAAACTCATACAAACTAGATTTAAAAAAAAAGAAAAACTCATACACCAGATTTCATGTTTCATTTTGAATTAAGGGCAGATAAACCCTGATATTTTGAAGGATGTGAAGGCAAATTCTCAGAAGATAGACCAATGCCTGCAGAGCTGCAGTCACTGGGGTGAATCCAGGTGTTGGCCTGCAGTGGAGTGTCACAGTAGGAACTTGCATGGTGCCTTTGTGCTCGAGAGGAGTCCCACAGGGTGAAGGCCAATACCAGCCATGCTGCTGCCAAGGATAATGAGGTTCTATTGTCCTAAGCTCATCTGGAGGGTAGGGGTGCTATCCAAGCCATTGCAGGAGGTGTGGGGCGGAAAATGAGGAAGGATGACAATGAGGCCATCAGTCACACGCGGTGCACGGTTCATAAATCCATGAATACTTCCCAATCTCAAGATCTGATTTACAGCTTTGGTGATTATTTTTTAGACATGTTCTGAGAGTCTACAGGAACGGACTTGAAAATACAACCAAAACTCTAGAGCCAGTAAGCCTTATGGGTGCTCAGGGAAGAAATTTGTTTAACCTTTCCACTCTTGAGCACTGCATAATGTCCCAGGTGTCAGAGACCCACAGCAGGAAGAGAGCTGTTTGCTCCATGTGATTATTTTGCCCGGGTTGTCTTCCAATATTTTAGGAGCACCAGTTGTAGTGCAGTGAGAGTGTCTGAAAAGAAAAAAAAAAAAAAATCCAATAAGATGATCCATTTGATCTATGACTCCCCGCTGTCATTCCTGGGCCTTTGCTATGGGTTGAATGTTGGCATCGCCTTAGAGAAGCATTTAACCTATTTTTTAATCATACCTTATAAAGATGCAAAAGAGGGCTTCCAGAACTTCTTTGGAAAGTGGCAATAATGATGGGATAAATATGTTCATGGTATTGTGTCTTTTGCTAAAAGTCTTTAACAATTTAAATATTCATCATATATTCTGGCCATCCTTTGTACATACTGGGTCAGTTAAGACTACCCATTCTGGAGCCAAATTGCCCCTGTAAGATTCCTGCTTACCCATTCATTGACTACACAGACTTGGGCAAATAACAGCTTTCCTAAGTCTTGGTTTCCTCATGTAAACATACAGGTATGACCTGTTTTGGTGATTAGAATCAGTTTCTTCATAGAAAGTGTTTCATAAATATTAGCTATTTTTGCTATAATAATATTTTGGTATAATAATAATAAATTGTACTATTTTCTTATATTTTGCTATATACATATTGCATATTATACCTATGTTATGATCATATACTTTCATATTCTGCATACTGCATATTTGTTATATATAAATAATTATCAATCCTTAATAAAATGAATGTTTAACTGTATTTAAGTGTTCTCAATCTTTAAAATGCTAAAGATTGAACTTTTTAAGAGAAATTCTCCTACTCTTTTTTTTTTCCTTTGTTTTAATTTTTATTTATTTATTTGATACTGGGCCTTGCTATGCAGTTCAGGCTCATGGTGCTTCTCCCATCTCAGCCTCCCCAGGGCTGGGATTACAGGCATGCCTGTCCATGCCCAGCTTCGGGCCTGCACGGTGTGCCCAGGGTTCAAGGTGCTGCATGACATGTAGTACCAGGGATCAAACCCAGGTCCTTGCACTTGCCAAACAACCACTTAGATGGCCAAGCTATCTCTCTAGTCCAAAGTCATTTTTCTGTTTTGTTTTGTTGAGGCCAGGGATCCAACTCAGGACCTTGCACCTGCCAGGAAAGCACTTATTCCACTGAGCTATCTCCCTAGCCCCCCAAAGTGTTTTTTTTTTTTTTTTTTTTTTGAGAGGGAGTGGTAGCAGTGGGGATTGAATTCAGGATCTTGTGCTAGCAAGGGAGGCATTTAAGCCACTGAACAATCTCTCTGGCCCTATTTGGGTAAGTAATAAATTATAATATGAAGGTTATTAAAATGGCAGGAAAGAGATTTTCCTAACATACTACATCTGTTAGCCTCTAGCAAGCAATCTTCACCTGAAACTCATTTTTCCTTAATGTCCTCCCTCTTCCCATGGGCATTTCATCTGCTTGAATATCATGCTACCCTATCCTGGCCACACTGTTCAGGATCTGAGGAACTGTAAAGCCCTATTTTTATTCAGACTCCCTTTGCTTCCCATCAATGTGGCATATAACACTGAAATTTCTCTGTTCTGGAGGCATTTCTAAATGGCTCCATCTTCGATGACCACACCATCTTGAACATACCAGATCTCTTCTAAAGGATTCTGTCCTCTGTTCTTCTGCAGACTCACTATCTTTGACTCCTGAATGTAGACATATGGTCTTATAATTTTACAGCATGTGGTCCTGCGTGATATTGCAGAGGGTTCTTCTGAGCTGCCCTTTCTTAGGATGCTTTCTGTTGAGCTGAGATATTTGAATGCCTAATTTGAAGTGGCAGTACCCTAATTATCAAATTGGTAAAGTAGCAAGTATGGAATGATTTTATTTTTATTTTTACTTTTTTAGAAACATCTCACTCAATCTGTTTTGTAAAGTAAAATCAATTCATTTGTTCAATAGTTATCAGTTGGAAACTTAATACTAGGTAGGATAAAATCAGAATATTAGCCTGATTCAGGTATGAATAATATATCCAGTCTTGCTATAAGCAGTGTCTGAGAGAATAAAAGTCTGTGTAGAGGGCCCCAGGAAGATAGCCCAGTAGAATAAGTGCTTGCTTAGCAAGTGCAGCATCCTGAGTTCAATCCCCAGTACCACAAAAAAAAAAAAAAAAGTCTGTGTAGAAGGTCAGTGGCCATCTTTATTTCAAACTTACACTATCAGTCCTGATTTGTAGTATGAATGCAATCAGTTTCCTAACACCACCAAGTACTAAAAAATAGAAAAGAGTACAGGAAGAGAGATGGTGTGCAGAAGGTTGCAAGATGATGTGGAAAAACTTTTTTAAGCACTCTGTCAACCCCACAATGCCCCAGAAGTCCTCTCTACTTTTACAAATCTACTTTTACAAAGAGGGACACCAAAACTTGATGACATCTAGCACCATTTCTCCGTCTATAGCCCAATGTACCGAGCCATCTAGAGGGCTTCAAAGCATCTGGTCTTTCCTTATGTTACCAAACTGCCCCAATGACAGGATCAGACTAGAACAGATCCGGGTGCATAATAAACCCAGGCACCAAGGGGTTCTGACAGTTCCAGGCCTCTTACCCCTATTGTTCCAGAATTTAAGATGTTAAGCAAAGTTAATGAAAGAGCTATTCAGTGATTTTAGCCACTATTAGTTTTTACAACCTAACTAAAGTGCACTTGGCACGATCTGTTAACTTTCTAAATGTGCCTGCTACCAATCGAGTCCATCTCAGTGTCTGTCCTAGAAAAATGCCTGTGCATCAGTGAAAGGAACACCTATGTACAATATGAATAAAGTGGAAAGTGACAGATATCCATTTATAATGGGATTATCAGATGTTGATAAATCTATACCGTTAAATGCTCTGAATATAAGGTAGAGACATATTGCTGAACTAAAAATATCATCAAGACATAATGAGTGAAAAAAAATGAGGTAGCAAAAAACTGAATGTGGAATGAACACATTATTATAAACATGAATTAAACCCTATTTTTAGGAAAAGGAGCGATGAGTTGAGAAGAGGCAAGTAATACATTTATGTCTGGGGGCAGAGGGGACACTGCTGTATGTGGCAGGTAGTATCTGATTGGGGACTTACAGGATGTGGAAAGGTAGGGATCATATTTACCTATAACCACTTAGCTAATTGGAGGTTGAGCCAAGATAGGACCTTGGCTTAACATTTTTAACTAAGATTCTTCTCACAATACAAGTCAGAAACAGTGGCTATGAAATGCATCAGGGATTCACAAACCCAGATCCAGGGTGTGTGGACATACTAATTCATCATTTACAGTGAACTAGAAGTTCTGAAGAAGGTCCAGATGAACTAGAATTTCTAACCTGCATTAGTTTATGCATTAAAAGAAAAAAGATGCACTTATAAATATACAACAGAATGCATATACATATATAAATATACAAAAGAAAGTTAACCAAGCCCTAAAGCAAAGTTCTAGAAAACTTCAGAAGAGGATTGATGAACCAAGAAGAAAGATACTTCTACGGAAGGGACTGGAAGATGCACCAGGCCCACCAGGCTGTGGCAGCTCAGGGGTACTCCCTTTGTATCCTTAAAATGTCTTTTTTTCTCACGTGTCTCCTCCAGAAATTTTTTCTTACTATTTTACTTCTTTGGAGAGGCAGCAGGGTACTGGAGATCAAGCCAGGACTCCATGTGTGTGCACCAAGCACTCTACCACTGAGCTACATCCGTGACCCTCTTATATTTTATTGGCATTGTATGTTCTGACCCTCCTCCATCTCTGCTCAAGGGGCACTCTGAGAGGAGTGTCCCAGCTTCTGTACTCTGCTGAGGAAGAAGGAGCTTTGTGCTCCTGAGCAACATCCAAGATCCTGCTGTGGAAAGTTCCATAGAGGAAGCCATATTTGGATTTGGTCTTAAAAATGATGAAAAGGACATTTATTGGATGTCTGCTCAACATCCTTTCTGTGAAGAATTGTTCTCTTGCAATTGCACATGAAAGCTGCCAAAATCATACAATGTGATCCTGTTCTCTGGGGATGTATCTTAACAGATTTTAACAGATACTGCCAAATTGTCCTTTTCTTGTGTTTGTTCCTCCCCAGAGGAACGTTCCTCCTCTAAGGAAACGAATTCTGTAAACATTTTACTCCTGCTTAGCTGTCAGTTTCCTATCTGTTATTTTCTCTATGGTCAGCTTCCTCTATCAGTCAAAGGTCTAATTAGTATTTCACTGGACAGAATTTACCATGAGGTATACTTCATCATGTATACTAGAAAACCAAAGAAGGCACAGAAGTGTCAGTGAGGAAATAAATGCAAGAGGCAGCTCTTTCCCCAACTTCCCAACAGTCCAGGGAACCGAAGTTGGGATTGTTAAACTTTAAGGGAAACATTTGAAAGAAAGAGACGCTGAAGATGAGATGGGAAAGAGAGGGGCATGCAGGGCCAGAAGTCATTGTGTCCCTGAGGAGGAAGCCTCCGGAAGAGTTTGAGGCCCCTCGAGCTGGAAGCGGAACAGACTGCAACCTGGAACAAACTCCCGCTACTGAAACCCCTGAATTTATCAATGGGCTTGCTGAGAGTCTGGTAACAGCAAGAAAAGTCAGGAGGAAGTCCTGCTGTCCTCCATCTGGCCAGCTCTCTCTTGCATCTGAGTGGTGAACCCAACAGAGAGTTGCTAGTAGGAGACCCAGGTCCAGCAGCAGAGAGTGGAAGAAACACCTTAAAAACCATCAGGAATTCCACTTGTTATAATTATTATCACGGCCTTTAGGACTGAAGGCAATAATAGAGGCTAACTCCTGCTGCTACATTGATATTTAAAAGAAGTAATTGTGTGCTGTGACTAGCAGAGTTCCTAAAACCTGACTCAAAATAGAAAGTTTTAGTGGATGGTACTATTATTGATTCAATAAGCGTTTACTGTGTGTCTACTGTGTGGCAGACAGAAACTTCAGTTCCAAGGGCACAGTGAAGCTTCAAAGAAGAAAGTTCCCTTGTTCTAGGGAAATTTGACTTCCAGTGAGGGGTGATCCACAATAAATAAGATTACTTCAGAAAATGGTAAACAGTGAGGAGAAAGATGATCCTGCAGCTGAGAGGTACAAGGAATGGGCCATCCAAGACACAGTGAAAACTCAAAACACAAGCAACAGACTGGGAGAATGATGAAACACACATCTGGTAAAAGACTTGTATTGCAAATATGTGAAGAACTCTGACATTTCAATCATAAAGTGGTAATTTTAAAGTAGAAAAAAATGTTTTAACTGATGCTACCACAAAGGAGATGTCAAGATGGCAAATAAGCATACAAAAGGATGCTCAATGAATATTAAAATCCCCAGTGAGATTCTGCCACAAGTATTAAGACATTAAAAGAAATGGCAACTAAAGTACTACTGATGGAGATACAAAGTCACTGGAACTCCTGGCTCTTAGGTATCATTGTTGGTTGAGATTTTCTTTTTGTTTGTTTGTTTGTCTGTACCTGGAATTGAACTCAGGATCTTGCACTTGCTAGGCAAGCACTTAATTCTACTGAGCTATCTTCCTGGCCCAAGGGAGAGATATCTTCTCTCCCTTGTTCATTTGTTTGTTTGTTTTGGCTTAGGCTGGCTTAAGGGTGGGTGTGGGGATCAAACCACCATCCCTTGTGCTTGACTGGGATTGCCCACACTGGTGCTTAAACCACTGAGCTAACCTGAAAGCCCAGGCATCATTGTTGGGAACACAAAGCAACACAAACACTTGAAAATTCTTTTTAAGTTTTCTATAAAACTAAACATACAAGGGCCAGCCAAATAGCTCAGTGAATTAAAGTGCCTGCAAGCAGGCGCAGAGGCCAGGAGTTTGAGCTCCAGACCTGCTATGCCAGCCCTGCCCCCAGAGAGCACTGAGACAGCAGTTGAGACTGGGTATGGTGGTGCGTGCCGTAATCCCAGCTCTTGGGAGGCTGTAAATAGGCAGATCACTGCAAGCCTGATCTAGTAGTGAGACCCTGAGCATCCTGTAGACCCTTCCTTAATATATACATACTAAATATATGCAGACCATATGACACAACCATCCCATACCTTATTAACCCGAGAAAAGTAGAAGCTTAGATTTATTTCTAATTCTCTATATAGATAGACATCTCTTTTATTCACTTGCTTTATTAACAGTGGCTTTATTTTTAAAATTAGAGGCTGACATATTGTTCTTGGTAATTAGTCAAGCTGAGGTTTATCTACACCAAAGAGTCCTAGCCAGAAACTACGAGAAAACAGGCTACTGATGAATACAACATGGCTGAACTGCAAATGTGCTAGATCAAAAGGCCGCTGCCCCATGACAGCACATGGCACAAGTAGAAGAGAGATGGATACAGGTTCAGTGATGGCCAGTGGTTGGCAGCAAAGGGCTAGGAAGGAATTTTGTAGGGGTGCAGAGATGTTCTAGATTTTGAGCTGATCGATATACAGCTTATGTATTTGAATAGAAAGAAAATAAACTACATTACATTTGAATTCAGGTAATGGCAGATAACTCCCAGACCAGTCATGTGTCATTTAAAGATGGGAGTAATCCTGAAACTGCAGTGTTATTTGGCTGTCCTCTCTCTGTGAACACAGTAGAGTGTCCACACATAAGCCTGGACATTATGGGGTCATCACTGTGTGTGATCTTGAAGCCTTCAAGCAAGTCAGATGACTAAGGCTGCAGCAGGGGAACATGACACACCATTTCACAAACGTTAACCCCCACTCTTTTTTTTTTTTTCAGTAAGTAAGAATACAGTCAAAGAGAAAGATTTATAGTACAGCACATACATAAGCCTGCAACATGGTCATGTATCATTACTATCAAATATCATATACTATATAGATTATATGTGCTCTTCTTTTATGTGACTGGCAGGCAGTGGGATAGTTCATTACAAGATAGATAAATGTGCATAATACATTGTTCTAAGACTTTATGATCTCTATGGCTTCACTAAGTGATAGGAATCTTTCAACTTCATAATTTTAGGAGTCTAAGAGTCTACCACTACATGTGCAGTACATGTGCAGCTTAGGCAAAAACATTATTCTGTGGAGTGTGATTGTATAAGTACATCCCATGCAGTATTGGGAATAGAATTCTACTACAAAGCTGTATTTTCAGGACATTTCAACTCATCAGATGTCTTGCCTTTTGTTCATTAGTTTTTATTTTTTTTAAATCTGATCACTGTACATCTAGGGCATAAGAAGTCTGAGTTTTCTTTTGAGTGCAATGGAAAAGGAGAAGTAGTCTTAAGAGGAGGACCTGTGTTTCCCTGAAATCATTCTTATTTTGTGAGGATGGGTTATGAAGAGGTGAAAGCACAACTGTGGTAGTGATCCAGGCAAGCCACAACAGTGGCCCTGACTCAGAAGCAGTGAAAACACAGCAGCTGATGGAGCGGAGCAATCCACCTCGGAGACAGAGAGCTGAGGTCTTACCTGTGGGTGATGTGTGAGGATACATGGAGTACAGAAGAGAGGAAAATGGGGCATTCTCCTGAGATTGGGACCATAGTGACCTGGCGGACACTGGCAGCACATTCCCTATTGTGTAACAACAGAAAGCACCTAAGCAGTGCTTGTTAACTGACCACATCCTCTTCCAAGCACTTCACACACATTTACTCCTTACTACTGACCCATTTAACCATCACTGTTATGTAGGGAGTTGAGTAGTGTAAAGGAAGAATTATCCCCCTTAACTTTGCTCTGCAGGCCAGGTTGGTCTGAAACTCACCTAGTTCTTCTTGACTCAGTCTCCCAAGTACTGGGGTTACAGGGATGTGCCACTTCTCCTGGCACAATACTCTTTTTTAAAAAAGAGATGCTTTTAAGACTTAAACTGTTGATAAGTAGAGTGGAGTAGAGAAACTCTTTCACAGTACCCCAAGAAAACTGGCATATGCAGGTCAGCATGAACTGCAAGGAGGCCATAATTTGTCATTCAGATCTTCTCTAACCTGGGGTCAATGTGCAGGTACATCACCCTTGGTGAAATTCAGCATATCTATTAAGTGCCTATCTAGAATGCTGATTGTGTGAATCAGGCTTCTACAGAGAAACAGAGCTAATGAGATAGATTGTCTATCTAGATAAAGATACATTAGGAAGAATTCAGTTAGGCAATAATGGAGGCTGAGAGGGCTCCATCCTGTGTACTCTCTAAGCTGGAGACTGCAGAAGGCTGGTGGTGTAGATGCACTCCAGGTCCACAGGCCTAAGAACCATGAACACTATTAAGTCCCATGTGAAACCAAAAGAACCATGTTCTGGCTCAGGTAAACCAGAAATACCCCTTTCCTCTGCCTTTCTGTTCTAGCTACTTCTTCAGCAGATTCAATGACACCCACCTCCCCTGGTGAGGGCAATCAGCTGTACTCCATCTACTGATCCCAAAGCTAATCTTCTTGAAGCACAATCTCATAAACACACCCCAAAATAAAGCTTAGCCAAAAATCTGGGCACCCCGTGAACCAATCAAGTCGATGCAGAAAACCTGGGTCTACAGGGTCGACAGGGTCTCACTATGTAGATTGGACCCATAGTGACTCTCCTGCTTGGAGCCTCCCAAGTGCTGGCATTACAGGCATGTGCCACCACGCCCAGTCTCAATCACTATCTCAGCAAGACCCGTGTGTGGGGCCAGCATGGCAGGCCAGGGAGGGATCAAACGCCTGCTGCTGCACTCTGCCTAAGCAGGTACTTTAGTCTGCTGAGATATCTGGCTGGCCCTTAGAAAGCCTGAAATTAAGGCAACTTCCTGGGTGGGCAGAGAGACACAGTTCTAAATAATGATTGTGCTCTGTACTTTATAGTAGTAGTTCAGCTTCACCTGTAAAATGGGAATACTATGGAGCCTATTGCACAAGAGGATTGACAGAGTTGGCAAGGTAATGTTTTTATTATTATTATTATTATTATTATTATTATTAATTTTTTTGCCTTTTTTTGGAGACAGGGTCTCACTATGCATCTCAGGCTGGCCTTGAGCTCACTTTTGTAAGCCCAGGCTGGTCTCAAACTCACACTGATCCTCCTGCCTCAGCCTCCCAAGTGCTGGGATCACAGGCATGCACCACCACCCCTGACTTATCATTATTCTTTTTAATCAGTGTCTGTGATATAATATTGAATAAAAGTTGGCATCCATTATTTTTATGTCAAATTCTCACTTGATAGGAAACTAGTTCTGGTTCTCAAGGTAAAGGACCGAAGAATACACAGATATCTTGTTGTAGGGCAGGGTAGGGGTTGGGGTTTCTAGGATTGAGAGCTACTGACATGTGGGTGGTGAGACAACCAAACCAATCTCTGGAGCAGGCACGTCCTAGTGCCTTCTTGTGCTACCAGCAAGTCGTTTTGTCTCTGGGAACACTGAGGAAAAAGTACTTCCAAGTGCAAGTTACATCCCAAAAAGAGAATGATAATAGTTTTTTAGGAAACACAGCCCAACTTATGCTAAGAAAACTCTGTATGCTTATGGCTAAGTATAGAAAGAGAGAAAATTTGAAGATGTTTATTTGACAAAAGGATTTTTATTTTTAGGCTCAAAGTGAAAGGTTTTCTACGGTGTTGCAGCAGAGAAATAGGCAGAAGAAAAAAGGGAAAGGGGCTTTATTTTCTTAGAGAACACAGAGACGATTTGGGGAAGATAAGGAATTCTCTGGATTGGAACAAAGGGGGGTTAAGGCTTTTATGGCCTTTTGCTAGGGGTGGGGTTTGAGGGGGAGTTTTACACACACCTGAGGAGCTGATTGGGGCCTTCCCTGAGGTGGCGGGATAGGTGGAAGGAAATTACACCCTGGGCTGAGTTGGAGAAGAAGTGGGAGGTGGGCTTTGGGAAGATAAGCTGTTGTTTAAGGGCTTCAGCCATGTTAGATGACCACCATAATGACTCAGCAATTCATACTAGGGACAGAACCTATCAGTCCTGAAGAGCAGTTTAACAGGCAGTAGTGCCTTACTATTTCATGGTCGAACTTTCACAGACTCACTGTTTCATGAGTTTTCAAAAAATATTCATCTAAATTATTCATCGCAGATTTTTCACTATATCACAGTATTCTGCAGTATTGTACAAGGTAGGTATGTTGTTAAAGTTACATAGGCTTCAGAGTTTAGAAAATGGTTAAGAACATTAGAAATGTTTTGAAAAACGTGAGAAAGGTTTATAAGAGTGTGGGAAGGGTCTATAAAGTCTTAAAATATATATAAATACTAAAATAAATATAATGTCACTACTTCACTGATTTTCAGCTATTGTGGGGTTGCGTCGAACAACCTTGGTAAGTGAGGGACCATTGTATGAATTTTCTTCTCTGTATATAAATTTTTTCTTTGCTCTTTCTCTTGTTTAGGTAGATAGCAGGTTCTAGGTTTCTGGGGTTGATTAAATTTTTTTTTTTTTTCCCAAATTTTACTTTTTATTTTAAAGAAAAACATTATGGTACAAAATTTCAAAACAAGATTGTAGGAGAGTAACAATGACTAGTACATTACGTATTGTTGTCTTCAGATTAGTTGCTCATATTATAAGCTACAAGCATGAAAAATTGATCAAACAATATAAGCACAAGGTTTTCTTTTCAATGAACAAATAGTAATTAGTAGTACAACTATATTAAATATCTTATATATTTTTTCCTTTTTACTTCCTTCTTTTCCCTTTTCCCCATCCAGGTTGTTCTTTCCTTTTAAACAGTTTCTGGACACATCTATTGTACATTTTGGATCTTACTCTTCAGATTCTTACACTAGGGAGACAGTATAATGTTTACACATGAAAGTTTGATTTATTTCACTTATGAGTATTATCTCAGGTTGAATCCCTTTCCCTATAAATGTCTCAAGCTTTTCCTTCTTTATAACTGAGGTGTACACTTTTGTATAAAATACTACATCTTTTTCATCCACTCCTCAGTTAGTGGGCATTCGGGTTGCTTCCAAGGTCAAGCTACGACAAACAGTGCTGCCATACACATATATTCCTGTAGTGTGACATTTTTAATTCTTCTGGGAAAATACCCAGAAGGAGGATAGTAGTGTTTAAAGGGATCGCCAATCCTATTTTTAAGGAATGTCAGTACTGATTTCCATAGTGGTTGCAGCATTCTATATCCCCGCCAGTGGTGAAGAAGGGTTCCTTTTTCCCCACAGCTCCTCCAGCATTTGTTATTGGCTGCTTTCTTGATGATAACTAATCTTATTGGAGTGAGGTGAAGTCTCAGTATTCTTAATTGGTGTCTCTTGAATGACTGATGATATTGAAAATTTTTTCATATATTTATTAGTTATTTGTATTCATTCATCCAAGTAGTGTATATTCATCTGAGATGCTTATTTTTTTAAATTTTATTTTATTTTTAAATTTTTTGTTCAATTCTTTTATTGTTTAAATTTAACAATGGTTATATTACATATTTTCATCATCGGATCAGTTTAGATTAATACATATAGGTATATAAGATTGATCAAACAACTAAACATTAACCTTTCTAAATCCACATTACTTTTTTTTTTCTTTTCCCCCTTTTTTTCTTTGAAAGTTGACATATTGCATATTGTCCTCACAAT
>PVJA010047196.1:0-14721 GCA_004027025.1 Myocastor coypus
CAGCAGTAATTAATAATTATATATGTGTTAAAGCAATGAAGGGAAACATAACATTCAAAAACATCAGAGTGATGCTTAGGCCTATGCGAGGCTCTTAGTTTCTATTGAGGTGATGAGGCCCGCATGCAAGCTGAGTCACTCACAGGCTGGGTTTACCAGCGTTTCAGCCACCCCGAGGAAAATGTACTGAAACACCAGGTGGAGACCAGGCATGGAAGAAACGGCAAGAACTTTGCCTGAACAAGGCTGCTCCACTGGAGGAAACTGCTTCCGGTGTATCTCAAGGCAGCCAGCTATCATCACTGACAGGGCAGCAGAAAGATTTCCAGCAACTACAGGAAAGGATGAGAAAGAAAAAAAACAAAATTAAAAGAAGCTCTGGAGATCATTGTCATAGACCTTAACTCTTGGCACACGAGGGATATTTCCTCAACATGTAGGGGTGGCCCGCGGGGCGCACAGATGCTCACTCACTGTGTTCTAGGGCCTCAGCAAGTGCCGAGTCTGTTTTGTGTCTCGTTCCTCACTGGTTGTCTGACCTCAGCCCAGTTATTTAAACTCACTGTGACTTTTCACATCTCTATGACAAGGTGATGCTAAATACTTTGTAAGGGTCATTGTGAGATTTAAATAAGATAATATTATATATTATTATAGGAGCTAGCAGTAGCACCAAACAGCTGTTATTTTTGAAGACAAAATAGTTTGAAGCGTTTGTTCACAGATAAGTGATGGTTCTAAATAATACTTTTAAAAGATATGTTAGAATAAAAATGTATCAGGGAAAATTAAAAGAAAACAATATGTTTATATAGTTGCAACTATCATTTTTTTAAAAAAATGTAGTACAGGGTCTACAGGGTCTCACTACGTAGATTGGACTCGTAATGGCTCTCCTGCTTTCAGCCTCCCAAGCACTGAAATTACAGGCATGTGCCACTATGCCCAGTCTCAATCTCTGTCTTGGTGCTCCCTGGCAGCTGGGCCAGAATAGCACACAGGGCATCAAACCTGGCTGTGGCTCTGCCTAAGTGGGTGCTTTGTGTAATTATTATTTGAAAAGGATTTTGAAGTAATTGATATTATCAGTCTAGATTTTTATCACTTCTCTATCTCTAATTTTTACAACAAAGTTAAGGCACCCATAAGAGAGTTAATATTTAGAAACTTTGTTTAGGAAAAAAAATTATTAAAAGAAGTGAACAAATGAAGTTAAAACAAACATGAGCAATGGGTCAGATATGAGTCCAATTTTTTCATGAAAATTAGGATGTTTTGGTTACAAAAAGGCCGGAGTTTTGTACCAGAGTTTATATCTAGTGCTACCATTTCCTTTCTGAAACCATCATTCATATTACTAGAATTCTGTTGTTGGAGCAGAGACAAACTCTGGCTTTGATGAAATTTACTTGAAGTTTAGAGACATTTACAATTTGCTGACTTGCATAACATTTTAGATAAGGCAAAATTTGAATTCCGAAAAACCAGTCTAATGCTTAAATAGCTTCATGTCTATTTTTGTTGACTGACAAACTGGTAGGTGAAGTTTTTTACTATATCTCAGCATTTAAATGTATCCATAAATAGTGCTCTTTACTGGATTCATAAGAAATAGGTAATGTTTTTGTTTTAACTTTCGAGGAATTTTTTATTTATTGCTATTTTAAATGACATTGAATAAGGCCCATTCAGGGTGAAGTAGAGATTTTTAATTTCTCTACAGATCATGTAAAAATAGGAATTTGACATGTTATCTGTCCTTACGACAAAGTCCATTCGTGGTTGGCTGGCTTGTTGTTCTGAGGCCAGTGGGAGGCCAGAACAACATGGAAAGGCAAAGTGCAGTAGATAAGAGCACAGCTTCTCACCTTGGAAGATAAGAGCACAGCTTCTCACCTTGGTAGATAAGAGTGCAGCTTCTCACTGCACTGTAGCCAGAAAACAGGATAGGAAAGAGCTGCAGGGGGTAGAAAAGTCCTGGGACAAAGACGTCTTCCAGGTCATATTCCCAGTTACCTCCCTATTACATCCTTCAATCAGGCCTTGTCTCCTCATAGCACAATCAGCTATAAGTCATTAGTGGATCACTTCATGGATGAACTTAGTAACCCCGTGATCTAAGCACTTTCCAATACAAGAGCCTTCTAGGAGACATTTGTTACCTGAAACCTAAGAAGTGCTAAGATATCAATTGAGCTTAACATTCTCTCTGTTTCTGTTATGGGCAAGGCAGTATGCCAGCCACAGAGGACAATATCAGATAAATGTCTGTTGTCAAGCATTGCAGACTCAGTCCTTTGAGAAATACAACAAGAAGAATGTATTTTCAGTTGCAGAATGAGAGATGTCGTTTTATGCTATAAAGAAAGAAAGGTTTGGTGTAAAAAAGTGAACATAGCAGTGGTAGCATAGCCAAGGCAGAGTGCCATGAAAGTGTCAGACAAATTTCCTGAAGGTTGAGAAGCTCAGGTCACGTGGTAAGCAAGAGAGAAGTTAGATTAGAGTCAGATTGGAAGAGGCATATAATATACTTTGAAGGAATTTGGAAATTACTCGAAACATAGTAGAATTACTGATATTTAAGATAGAAGTAAAATAATCAGCATTGACATTTAGGATGATTGTGCTCAAGATCATGAGCTGGTTGGTAGACAAGAAAAGACATGGGGATGGGGTGGGGAGATAGGAAGTTACGAGAATAATGGTTAGAGTATAATTGGGGAGTGGGTTACAATCAGAAATTCCACTGCAGAGCAATAAGAGGGAGTTAGAAAAATTGGGTGCAATAGAGTTCACTGATAAAGCCACAGCAATTGAAGCAAAGTACAAGGAGAAAGCCCATAGCAACAGTTAATAGTTAATATGAGCCTGGGCGCACAGACATACGAAGTGAAAACAAGGTAAATGAAATCCTTGTGTAGACACGAACAACATGAATTTAATTTTGGGTTGAATTAGAGGTTCAAATGGGTCATCTAAATAGAATTGCTCATAAAACAGCTCAAAATATGAATCATTGCTCAGGAGTTTGGTTGAATCAAGAGAGAATGATTAATGAATCAGCTGCTTAGAGTGAGAGTTCAGGGTCAGATGAAATTGAAAGAGGATTTGAAAAGAAGAGAAGGGAAAGTCTATGCAACGCTTTTCAAATGTAATTGCATGTGGTGCAGGAAAAAAATAAATACAGCCATTGAGAGAAAGGCCAGGAAGTAGGTGGTGCTCTCACACACCCCTTAGGAAGGTTTCAAGGAGGGAAACACATAAAACAGGCTTTTGATCTTTCCCTGTAATTATTTGTTTGCTGTTTCCTTTAAATTTGCAGATATAAAGCACCTTTCTTTCTCCTTATCTCCAAAAATATCATGAAGTTCTATAGATTTTATTTTTGAAATATATTATAAACCCACCTGTTTCTCTCCATTGCCACTTTCATCATTCTAAACCAGAGGAAGAAACACTAGAAACTAATAAATACATGAAAAAAAAAATGCTCCACATCACTATAGCCATTCACGAAATGCAAATCAAATCAACAGAAATAATGGCTATCATAAAGAAATCAACCAAAAGCAAATTTTGGAGTAACACTTCCCCACTGCTGTTGGTAATGCAGACTGGAACAATCATGGAAATCAGTGTGGATTCTCCTTAAAAATCTGGGATTAGAAATCCCATTCAATCCAGCTGTACCCCTACTGGGAATTTTCCAAAAAGAGCTGAAAGCATTATATTGTAGTGATATTTTTGCTCCTATGTTTATAGCAGCACAATTTGTGATAGTTAAATCTTAGAAACAAGCAAAATGCCTGCCACCTGAGAAATGGTTGAAAAAGATGTGTCTATAATGGGATGTTACTCAGCTATAAAGAATGATAACCTCAAAGACTTCATATATAAATGGATATATCTTGAGCAAATACCCGACACACAAGCTTAGGGGAGGAAAGGTTTATTATTCACAGTTACTGGAGGTTTGAAGATGCTATTCCTGCTTTATAGAGTCTGGAGGAGAGACTGGCGTGCTGCTGCCATGTCCAGGATGATTTGGGTAGGGGACCTGTGACAGCACCTGCTGTAAGTTTAATGGTCCATGTGTCTCTTAGTCACGCCCCCTCAAGTCCCGCCCTGGTTCTTTGGTCATGCCCCTCGAGCTGCGCACGATTTACATCAGGCTTTGGGAGGACAGCTAGATACAAATCACAGCACAATGTGATAACATATTGGTGCTCATGTACACCACATAGAAGCAGCTATGATTTTGGCCATATATATATTAGCTGTGTTTTAGAGATGACATTTCTCAATACAAAACAGGGAAAGACTCAAGCCCATGTAATCAGTGAAGGAAAGAGTAAAATAGCAACAGATCCTGCAGAAATTAGAACACCAATAACATCTACATTGAGAACTTGTACTTGAAAAAGATGGAAAACACAGAAGAAATGAACAGATTCCTAGATGCATATGAATTATCAAAGCAAAATCAGGAAGAAATGAATATTCTAAATATCAGCCAGTGAAATTGAAAATAGAGTTAAAAACTAACCAGTAAAAAAGGAATAGTGCTCAATATATTCACTGCTGAATTCTACAAGAAATTTAGAGATCTAATGCCATTACTCAATGAATAAAATTGAGAAAGAAGGAACACTCTCCAAATCATTCCTGGAAGAAGAATTACCCTGATATGAAAATCAGAGAAAGATTCAACTGAAAAGAGAGCTGCAAGACAATCTCCCCTGTGAACCTATGTGCAAAAGTCTCCAACAAAATATTGAGAAAGAGATTGAAGCAAATCAAGAAGATTATATTTCAGACTAAATATGATTCATTGGATACAGGGATGGTTCGACCTACACAAATCAATAAATGTTATAGAGAATATCAACAGAACCAAGGACAAAAATTCTGTGATCATCTCAATAAATGCAAGGAGAAGCTTTTGAAAAAGTCTAATATCCATTCATGATAGAAATCCTATGGAAAATTGAAATAAGTAGTCTTTATTTCATTCTGATAAAAGCCATCTGTGACAAACCAACAGCCAACATCAGACTAAATAGTCAAATATATATTTCACAGTAACATTAAAGCAAGGGGAAAACTACTTAGAAATAAACTTAAGAAAGGAATTAAAAGACTTTTGAATTGATAACTGTAGTAAAGAGGGCATTAGAGAATGAAAAGATACTCCTTGCTCTTCGGTGGGAATAAACAAGTCAAAATAGTGAAAATCTCCACACTCTCAACCTTGTCGTACAGACTTGATGCAATCCTGTTCAAAATATTAATAGCATATCTAACAGAACTAGATGAAACATTCCTAAAGTTCACTTGGAACCAGAAAAGACCTAGAATAGCAAAGGCAATCCTGGGCCACAAAGATAAGGCAGGAGACATCGCAATCTCTGACTTGAAATTATACTACAAAGCTATTGTGACAAAATCAGTATGCTGCTGAAAAAGAAACACACACACATACACACACACACACACACACACACATACACACACACACAACCGACCTGAGGATCAATGGATCAGATTAGAAGATAGAGACACAACTACAAATGCACTCAGCTACCTCATCTTTGACAAAGATAAGACCATATTCATTGGAAGAAAGACAGCCTCTTTAATAAATGATGTTAGAAAAGCTGGCTTTCCATATCTAAAGACTAAAACTAGACCCGCGTCTATCACTATTCATTAAACCAAAGTCAAAATGGATCAAAGATCTAAATATTGAAGCAGAAACATTAAATCTTCTGTAAGAAAGAATAAGTAAAACTGTTGAAGACATAAGTAAAACTGTTAAGACATAGGTATAGGCAAAAGCTTCATGAACAAACCTTTGATCACATGTGAAATATTACAATTAATCAACAACCGATACTTCAGCTTTTAAAAAGTCTTTTGCATAGCCACAGAAATCAGCAAGAGAGTGAAGAGACAACTCACGGAGTGGGAAAATTTTTTTCCAGCTGTTCCTACAACAAAGGACTAATATTTGGAATGTTTAAAGAGCTAAAAATGTGCCAGACTGCCCACATTTAAAGAATCAACCTAAAAATGGACATCTGAAATGAACAGACATTTGCCAGGTGAACAGGTACAAATAGAAAATAAATACATGAAGAAATATTCAATATCATTAGTCACTTGAGAGATGAAAAATACAATAACACTGAGATTCTATGTCACTCCATAAAGGACGGCTATAATCAAGAAGCCAACCAATAGCAAATGCTGATGTGGTTAAGGGGAGTAGGGAACCGTTCTCATCCATTGCCACAACTACTATAGAAATCAATGTGTAGACTCCTCAAAAAGCTAGAATTAAAGGTTTGATTTGATTTAGCTATTTCCATTCTTGGTGTTTCTTGAAAGAATCAAAAGAATCATACCAGTGGTATATGCACACCTTTATTTACAGCGGTGCAGTTTAGAATATCTAAATCTTGGAAACAGCCCTAGTGACTGGCCATTGACTGATAAATGGATAAAGGAGATTTACTTTTTATACATGGTGGAGTATTAGCCATAGAGAAGGATAAGCTTGGAGCAATTCCAAGTAAATTGATGAACCTCAGACCACATTCTTAAGTAAAAGAAATCTGGCGCACATATGTTCATATATTGTCTGGTTTCTCTGCTATGAGAAACTGAAAGTGTAAACGAGAACCAAAATATATAATAGATATTGTGAAATAGGGAGAAAATATTTAAGTAGGAAGGGTGTAGAGAGTGGGGAGGGGGAAATGATGGAAGGAAAAGAAAAAAGAAAAAAATGGAAACTAAAGTTTTATAATTAAAGAGGGGAAGAGGGTTTGAAGAGAAAGATGTGGAATGGGGCAAAAAGCTAAATCAAGATATATCATGCATAGAGTCAAATTCCTTATGACGAATGTGATCATTATCTATATTCTTTATAGATAATGTATGTAATTATACATTATATTATAATGTAGTCTAATATTTATTTTTGCACCAATTAAAGAAAGAATGGTATATATTTTATTTTTTCTGCTATTAGTGGTGTATTTCTATATTTGATCTGAGTGATCTAATTTTTTGTTTTTCTTTAGAACTCTGGAACATTTATGTTTTAATGTGTGAATATGGGAAGCCAACATATTTGCATAGAAACCATATACACATTTGTATCTCTATTAATGATTAAGTATTATGCACGTGGTACACTAGAATATCTATTTCACCTCAGATTTAATTCCAATTTGATGTTACCTTTAAGAACTGAGAACACTAATGTGGCTTAATCAAGTGAATACTAAAATGAAAAACTGTTTTATACTAGGCTTTTCATAGGTTCTTTGATTATTTTGCAGTGGATCTATACAGTAATATAATGTTTCTTAGGAAAGCTTACAAGATTGAAAAATATATTTAAAAAGTAATTTTGCATGAGATAACTCTACATTCCATGAAAATAGTTGGACTTTTGAGTCAGTTTTGAGTTTACCAGTCACTTTGGTTCCAAGCAAAACTAGAACTTTCTGTGGCAGTTAATTATTAGAACTGGAAGAAGATACTGGTTATGGATAAAGAAAGTTTGGCTGATGTGTATGACAAAAGATCTCTAGTTATAATTTTCAGTTTCTGGTTACTTTAAGGAAGAGAGTCATAGACATTTAAATATACATCATGTACATTTCAGTTTAAATGATTTTTAAAAAGCCAGAATAATTGCTACCTACTGTGTTGTGCACTTCTTCTTTAAGAATTAATAACAATGTTAATTAGGCTAATTTTAGTCAGATTAATACTTGTGCATGTCAGCTCTACTAAATGCTGCATTTTGCAGGATTTTAATTATTGCCAAGGAAGAGAAATGCTTTTGGTGTAAACATTTTTGAACTGGAAAAGGCTAAAATGAAGTGCAGTCAATTATAATGGAGGATAAATCACATTAATTTCACTAATTGTATTTTTTGAGGAATTTACTTTGACTTTTAAATGACTAAATCTACACAATTGTAATATTATGAAACTATAATATGGGTAAAATACTCAGAATATATTAATTCCACCTTAATAACAAGTCCTGCCATTTTTAGAGGTTTTAATGTTTTTGGGGGAATGTCTGTCTTTTTATAATAGCCAGTCCTTACATGTGCTCATTTCATTAAGTAATGAACTCAAGAATATCATAGCATCAGTCATTGTAGTCTTTTTCACTACATTGTTTTGAGGTAGTGTCAGATAAAGATATGAGTTAGATAAAGAAAATAGATTTTTATTATTTTTTATTATATTTCTGGTTTGACCAACTCTATGAAATTTCCCCATTCCTTAGCTTTACTTTTGGTTGTGGTCTTGCATGTCCAACATTAGCCATTAGCATCTTCTTAACCATCCACTCCCCAAAGTGGGGGAAGTCCCTAGAATAAGGGTGACCAAATATGGAAGGACATGAGAGAGAAGGAGGGAATCCCTGTTGTGTTAGCAAAAAGAGCTTTCACTTTACATGACAGTGCTCATCAAAAATGGCAGTAGTCCTTTCAATTAACACTAATAATTTAACTTCCCTAATGTCATAGCTATGTATAGCTGGTGGATGGAATCATAGTACCAGTGAAGGTAATACTAATGATAATACAGTGGACTTAACATTAGAATGACCGAGTTCAAATGACATTACCTTTTGGCCCATAGTTCATTAGTTAATGGTTTACCATGAGGTGAGATATAATATTTATATTAAAGTGTCTCAGCTCAAACTAAGAAGTCATAAATATATGTT
Source organism: Myocastor coypus (assembly GCA_004027025.1). Classification (NCBI taxonomy): domain Eukaryota; kingdom Metazoa; phylum Chordata; class Mammalia; order Rodentia; family Myocastoridae; genus Myocastor; species Myocastor coypus. The sequence goes on from PVJA010047196.1 coordinate 8,765, forward strand.
CTTAAATTATGTATATACCTATATAATTTTTTATGTATTTAGTATAGGGTCTACAGGGTCTCATTACACAGATCAAACTTGTAGTGATTCTCCTGTATTTCGCCTCAGCAGCACTGAGATTACAGGAGTATGCCACCACGCCCAGTCTCATTTACCATCTCAGTGCACCACGGGGGTGTGGCTGGCATGGAATACACCTATATACTTCACCCACATTTTCAGACATTTGAGTGCAAAGGAAATTTTAATATAAGATGTATTCAATTTGCAAATTAGCATCAAAAAGTACCCTAAATTTATACTTTCATGACCTGATAAAACTTAATCTTCCATTATCATAACAAGAGTATGGAAAATTTGCACAAATATCTATCTTTTTCTTTTTTTTTTTTTTTTTGTCTTTTTGAGACAAAGTCTCACTATGCAGTTCAGGCTGGCCTTGAGCTCACTTTTTGTAGCCCAGGCTGGTCTCAAACTCGCACCAATTCTCCTGCCTCAGCCTCCTGAGTACTGGGATGACAGGCGTGTGCCACCACACCCGGCTACGAATATATTTCTTTAATGATGCATGTATCATTCCTTTATAATTCCAAAGCCAAATTGTATGAAAATTGATAAACAAGTATGCAAATGCATAACTGAATGGAGTATAATTCCTTTAGAAGTGAATCTAATTTTTAAGTTTTTTTTTTTCTGTGCAACAGGTTTTGTTACCAAAATAGATTAAGTTATTGGATAAGAAATAAAATTTAAAAGTTATACAATATAGACTTCTATGATTAAAAATAATGAAATAAAGTTAATTTAGGTAGAGTTCTAGGCTCCTCCCTCCCCCCACAAAAATCTATTTGTGGTATGATCTGGAATAATCTTGTAAATGCCACTGATAAATGCAAAGAAGCATACATTAACGTATAACTTCTATAGCCTAAGACATGGAGAGAAGTGTGTGTAACTAGAGGATTATGTTGCTTTAGGCACATAGTATTTTAAAAGAAGGGCATATGAACAAATTAACTAGATGAGACTGTTGTACATGCCTGCCTTTGATTGTTTCAATGGGAGTATTACTCACTGAGGTTAAGCTGTTAGGTTTCCATTGTATGATGTTTTCTGTGTTTCAAGTTCACTTTGCTTCCTGCTTAGGCCCAATAAACAATTAGATATGTGCCCTGCAAGATGATGACTCAAAGCAATAGCTAATGTTTATAGAGCTTTCACTAAGGTCACGACTATGTTCTGGACACTGATGTCAAATTAAGTGCTTTCAAAACTCTTACACAACAAAAAGGTCCAAGATTTATCTAGGTTATGCACTGCAGAGAAACAGAAAATAACTAAATTAAAGAGAGGAGAAATTGAATACTTTTTTTTTCCCCAAAGTGACAGAGTAACAGTTGAATGGCAAAGCAGGATCCAAGACTCAAGTACCTGATTCTGGCTTTCTGTACGACACTTGTCCTCTTGTTCCATGACAGCATCTCAGAGAAGACAGCTAGGTGGAGGGTAATGCCATCAGGACATGCATAGGTTCCTTCCCTCCCAGTTCATTTAGAGACATTTTATGCTCTGACTCATTGATAGTGTCCTAAGTAATGAATCCTGAATTTCTTTGGTTTTTAACATGTTGGAAAGTCATTGTACACTTCATTATTGAGAGAAGTACTATATGGAAGTTGTGAGTCATAATGTTGATTTTCCTTTTGCAGTGCTAAAGGTTGAATCTGGGACAATGTGTGTGCTAGGCAAGTGCTTTACCATTAAGCTGTATCTTGAGCTTCATAGTACTACTTTAAAATAAATTTTACCACTGGTTCAGAAATTAAGATTATACCTTAGGATTTAGTGCTCTTTTTTTTTTTCCTTTCTTCAGTTCTGGAGAATAAACATAATTCATTCACAGTGAGCCACAACTCACAACTCTACCCTTGCTTTACAGCTTTTAAGACAAGTTATTTATTTATTTATTTAGTACAAGGTCTAACTACACAGATTGGACTTGCAGTGAATCTCCTGTTTTCAGCCTCCCAAAAGCTGGGATTACGGGCATGTATAACCATGCCCCGTCTCATTCACCGTCTTAGTATGCCCCAAGGGGTGGGGCCAGAACAACAGGCTGGGGATCGAACCTGGTTCTCTGTGTCTACATAAGCAGGCGCTTTAATCCTCTGAGCTACCTCACAGGCCCCTTGAGACAAGTTCTTGCTAAGTGGTACACTGCCTAGGTTGGGCTTGAACTTGCAATATTCCTGACTCAGCCTCCCAGATTACTGGGATTATAGGCATGCACTATCACATCTGCCTTGTGTTCACATTAGTGAACCTATTTAGTTTGATTTGGGAATAAGGATCGCTGTACTGAAGGATAGATCATGAAGTGGTTCTGGAAATTGTACCATTTCATTATATTACATGTGACTTCTGAGGAGACATAAAGGACTTATTAGAAGATGAGATCCTTTTGTCTGGGTAGAGATTTGGGAAGCTGGATGACATCACTCGTACGTTCACTTTCTGGCCAACACATGAAAAGTCTAAGATCTTAGTTGAGTGTTTTCCTTTTTTTTTTTTTTTTTTTTTCTTTCAGAAAAAGTTACAAGCAACTCCCTTCAAAGGGTGAGCTGTACTTACTAATACATGCTGACAGAAATGGTCCTTCTCTCTTCCAGGGAAACAGGCAGGCACTGAAGTACTCCAGGAAAGGAATCAGAATCAATGATGGCAGGACGCTGATGGCATTCATTACTGCAATTGGCAGAAGGAATCCACCGAAACTGAGGTTGGAATACATGGTTTGTAGGTAATAGCCTGAAGGAATCTGCATTCAAGGGAGGAAACAGCCATGTAATCAACAACAGTGGTTTAACTTTGAAGGAAGTATACTCTGTCCAATGCCCTGTCCCTTGGGTGTACCCGTGGCCAGAGAAGCACGATGTTCCCCAGCTCTTCAAGGCCATAATTATGAGTTGATAAAGGGTCTTTAAACAGTAAGAGCTCTGTTTAGTTTGTTGACAGTGCTACTGTTCCCCTACAAAAGATTCTTGCCTCTTAGTTTACTATCTTTTTAATTTTCCCATCAAGATCATTAGTAGCCTTTTATGCTTAGGATGACATGAATCAAATCACTTCTCATGTTCACAAAATGATTTCATGAACACTAAAGCAAAAAGAATAGAAATATATTAAGGATGTCTTATTTAAACTTTGTTAGAAAAGAAGATGGGAGCCAGAATAGATCTTTTAAATAACATCTAGTTTGGTAGTAAAGTAGGAACAAGGTTTTTTTCCTAGGAGGGCAGAGTAATGTAGATGTACAGTAGTTGTTGTAGATAGCCTTTCTGGGTTCCCTGGATTGGCCTTGCTTTGTGTGTGAGCCAAATAACACAAGGAAAAGAGGAAGAAAACCCTTCTGTATTTGTGGCCTCCTATAAATGAACTGTATGGTATGAGTGAATCACAAGGGGAGCCTTGCAAAAAAGGCCTGCATAATTAAGCAACAGATAAGAAAATTACAAAAAATCTCTTACGCTCTACCCCAACACATTGTGAGAATTTTTCCCCCCATTTGTTAAGAAATCTGAAGGTTACTAAATTAGAGCTTCTTCATGATGCTATGCCTTGTGGTGACAATGCCAGTTCAAAACCACTGTGTCTCCTGAAATTCATGAATTTTGGTACAATAATCACTGTCATTAATGTCATTAATTCATAGTGTATCTTTTTTTGAGGTGGGAAGTGATTGCTGGGAAATCTAGGGACTTCACACTGAGCTACATCCTCAGCTTGATTTATTATTTATTTTTGAAATAGGATCTTGTTACGTCATGAAGTTGCCTCGTTGGACTTGAATTATGATGTGCCTACCTCAGCTACCTGTAGTGCTGAGATTACAGGCATGGGCCTTTCCACATGGTTACACATCAATGTCTTGAATTCCTGGTGACACACATAAAGCTGTTGAGTGGCAGGCTTTGGTCAACTGTGTCTTCTCTTTGAGGAATGCATTCTCTACTCTGCTTTACTTGCAGTGCCAGAATTGCTCTAAATGATCCCGGGAGAGCCCTGCTCACACACCAAACCATAACTTCTGATTTAGTGCTGTCATTAACTCCTCTCCTCTCAGTTGGACACTTTGGAGGGTGGAAGGAAAACCCAAGACATAGTGTCAGGTCATCAGCTATTCACAGTTGAACAATTGTAAAATGACTCTTTGGCTGTGCTAGCTGCCCAGGCATGGGATACACCATCTTTTCACTAAGTATTTTTAAAAATCTCCATAAGATTTGTCCTGGTTATAATTTATTTTCCAATTTCAGTTTAATCCTAAGGCTAATAAACAAGGATTGTTTCAGTTGAGTATAGTTGGCTACAGTGAAAGGAATATTAGCTAGCTCTGTCCTACTTCAATAAAATTAAGCATGCATCTTCCTACCGGAGAGAAATGAATGATGTATTTTTTAAGTGTTGACACCAGAACAACTTGAAGACTGAAAAGCTCCTAGCACGGCAGGGAAGCTTCTGTTACTGATTTCAAATGAGAATTATTGTTAATAGGAATAAAGTTATTATCAGCATGAATCACAGACACAGAAACCTGTTAACTTAATAATGTGGCAAATGTTCTATTAATCTTTAGTGAAGCAATATTAATATATTGCCTAATCTACAAAAAGGCTCCAGTGTCTCAAAAGCTTGGAATCATTTCTGTTTCTGCCTCAAGTTCTGAAATCATCCCCTTTTAAAATTTTAAATACTTTTATTTCATACAAGCCTCTGAGGATTCAGAAATAATTGCTGTCAATAGAGATTCATTTTCACTTTTGAGTGGCCAGTAATGTCAAATGACAACCCCATCGACCTTAATATCAACATATTTTAAACGTATGCCTTGGAATTGAAGGTCAATAATGGCTACTAAATATAAAATATGGAATTTTATGATGCTTTATTCTCAGTACTTTGATTGCCTTTGTACTGGTGATTATTTTATCTGGAGGCAAAATCTTGCCTCAGCCTGTCCTAGTGGATGTTTCCTCAGACTCCCTGGAGAAGTGTGATCTAACATTTGTTTTGAAGTTGCTAGCATGAGAATACTGTATATAATTTTGGAGCCTATGTCGTTTGTATCAGGGATTTTTTTAACCTGATGCAGGCAAGACCTTGTGCATAGTAGCCACATAAGAGCTTTGATTCCAACCCTAAATTAGGGTGACTGTTCCGCTGTATGCTAACAAGTTATGTCACCTAATGTCACTAAGTCTCAGATTTATGATAGTGATAATATCAGTAGATTGGCTGTGGAGATTAAGTTAAATACTAAGAAGCCATCTTTTAGGAGCTATGATGAATAACAGATAGTCAATGAATATTGCTGTTTGTTCCATACAATATATTTCACAACTAGATTTAGTAAGATTCATAAAAATACTTTCAAACAATTTATTGCATTTATTTCAAATTAAAAATAACAAAATTTGCAGAGGAAGCTCAAACTTAGACAAACTTAGAGGACAGAATGATCACTTATTATTGCATGAGGAAGATAAGGAATTAGTAACTTGTGCAATTTGCAGTCAAGGCTTTGAGCAAGTTCTATGGATCATGATAGCTTTGTATCCATTAATTTTTTATTTGAAGATGCTTTCATTATATGAATGTGCATATGTATGGGAAATATTTCCACTGCATTATGTTTTTGGGCCTACCACTATTAGAATGAGGGATGAGCTAGGGGATATAGCTCAGTGGCTTAAGCATTTGCCTGGCAAGTGCAAAGTCCTGAGTTCAATCCCCAGTACTGGAAAAGAAGAAGAAGAAGAAGAAGAAGAAGAAGAAGAAGAAGAAGAAGAAGAAGAAGAAGAAGAAGAAGAAGAAGAAGAAGAAGAAGAAGAAGAAGAAGAAGAAGAAGAAGAAGAAGAAGAAGAAGAAGAAGAAGAAGAAGAAGAAGAAGAAGAAGA
>PVJA010047197.1:0-14767 GCA_004027025.1 Myocastor coypus
AAAGGTTCTGAAACAAGAAAAATAAATAAATAAATAAATAAATAAATAAATAAATAAATAAAAAAGGTCTCACTACTAGATCGGATTCATAGTGATCCACCTGTTTACAGCCTCCCAAGAGGTGGGATTACAGGTGTGTACCACCACACCTAGTCTTAAGAAATACTTCTAGGGGCTGGGGAGATAGCTCTGTGGCACAAGTGCCTGCCTGGCAAGTGCAAGGCCATGAGTTCGAACCCCGGTCCTGCAAAAAACAAAACAAAACAAACAAACAAAAAAAAGAAATATAGACTGCCACCTCCTTGGTGCCCACTAATATATATATATCCCCCCCCTCCCCACTTCAGGACCGGGGTTTGAACTCATGACCTTGCACTTGCCAAGCAAGCACTTGTGCCACAGAGCTATCTCCCCAGCCCCTCTTTTGTCTTTTTGAGACAGGGTCTCTCTATGCAGTTCAGGCTGGCCTTGAACTCACTTTCGTAGCCCAGGCTGCTCTTGAACTTGCACCAATCCTCCTGTCTCAGCCTCCCAAGTGCTGGGATTACAGGCGTGCGCCACCATGCCCGGCTCCCCTCTAATATTTTTTTTTTAATTTTTTTTTATTTATCTTTTTTTTGGGTCTGGGGTTCAAACTCATGACTTTACACTTGCCAGGCAGGTGCTTATACCACTGACTTGTATCTCTAGCCTGGAACCTCTAATATTTACTGGGAAAGATGAACATTACTTCCAAGTGAGGGCTTATGAGAAAACTTATTGTCTCTTCTTTAGGTTCTTGTCTTTTTGAGACACTATATAGTTCAGGCCAACCGTGAGCTCATTTTGTAGCCCACGCTCCTCTAAAACTTGCAGCCATCCTCCTGTCTCAGCCTCCTACGTGCTGGGATCAGCTGACAATTTCTATTAATATAAAATGGATGCAACAGAAACCTAATCAGTACTTCCAGATTATGAATATCAAAATTTAGATTTGAAAGCCAGGAGTTTCACTTTCCATTGGAATATTTGTACTGTACATATGAATTATTCCAGCTATTACTAAGATAGGATCTTTTAAGAATTTTTTTTTTTTTGTCTTTTTGAGACAGGGTCCTGCTATGCAGTTGAGGCTGGCCTTGAGCTCACTTTTGTAGCCCAGGATGGTCTCGAACTCGCACCAATCCTCCTGCCTCAGCCTCCCAAGTGCTGGGATCACAGGCGTGAGCCACCACGCCCAGCATTTTAAGACTTTTGAAGGAATACGATCATTAATGCAATGTAGACAACAGTTCTTTTTTTGTGGCTGACTCAGCCCACCATGGGGACAGGGCCAGCATGGCATGTGGTGCCAGGGATCGAACTGTGGTCCTGTGCTTTGCCTAAGCTTGCCTAAGCAGGCACTTTAGATCACTGGGCTACCTTGCCAGCCCAACAGTTCTTTTCAGTGTAAGTCATTTTTTGTTTAGATTGAAATCTGGAGCCAGGAGTGGTGGTACACGCCTATAACCCCAGCACTTGGGAGGCTGAGGTAGGAGGATCAGTGCGAGTTCAAGACCAGCCTGGGCTACAAAAGTGAGCCGCATAGCAAGACCCTGTCTCAAAAAAAAAAAAGAAATGTGGGAGAAGACCTTTTCCAAATGTCAGGCAAAGAAAGAAAAATTTTCACTGAAGGAAAGACAGATTCACTTATAGCTCTGGGCCTAAAGTCAATATTCTTTGGGAGGTGCAGGGTATTTAGAATCATGTAAGAGTCAAACTGCTAGGGGCCTGGCAGTATGGCTCAGTGGTCTAAAGCGCCTGCTTAGGAAAGCTTAGGCAGCTGCAGGGACCGTGGTTCAATCCCTGGCACCACATGCTGTACCAGCCCTACCCTCAGGACAGGCTGAGCCGGCCATAAAAATAAATAAACAAACAAACAAAAGTTCTGAAACAAGAATAAAATAAAAATAAAGTTCTGAAACAAGAAAAAAATAAATAAATAATTCTTTAAAAAAAAAAAAAGTCAACCTGCTACTTAGCCCCCTTGTGTAGTTCAGAATTAGTATTTTCCTGTCCTTAGGAATCTTGATAATATTCAAATCCAAGCATTAGTTGGCTATTTACAGATAAACCAAGGAGGCTCACATTCCCCAGACAGGGGATATGCCTTGGGATGACAGTGAGAACAGTGCAAGAAAACATCACTGATAAGAAGCATATACTACCTAGGGGGCTGGGGAGATAGCTCTGAGGCACAAGTTCCTGCCTGGCAAGTGCAGCACAAGTTCCTGCCTGGCAAGTGCAACGTCATAAGTTTGAACCCCAGTCCCCCCCCCCAAAAAAAGAAGAAGCATGTACTAGTTAGACACACACACACACACACACACACCACATATATTGGCTTTCCTTACCCAGATCCTGATCTGTTGGGTAGCCATGGAGATCCTGACTGTGGTTTCCCCAGTCCTCCTGTGAATAGTCCTCCATAGTGCTGCCATCTGACTCCAGCTCCTGGTACAAGCCACTACTGTTAATAAGTACAGGCTGGCAGGGCTGAGCATCCCATCCTCCCTGACCAAACACCTGTTCCAACTGTTCAAATGTGTAACTGCTCTTTCTTTTCCCAACACCATGTTCTTTCACCCGACTGTAACACCTGCGAAGGGTCTAAGACACAAAGTCTTTTGTTATTCTTTAAAGCTGTACTTCCTCTTCCAGATACGGACCACAGATATTAATTACTATTAGACAGACACAGACAGACAAACACAGACACATTGTTACAGGATTACTAGATTTCAAATTCATTATTATATTAGAAAAATACTAATTTAGCATTTACTCAAACATGTTATAATTCAAACAATTATTTTGCAATTAATTATCCATTAAACAACACAAAACATTAAAACATTATTGCATGTACCCCATACACATATTTTATACCCCCTCCCCCATTAAAAAAAAGACTAAAGGGGGGAAAAAAAAAAAACCAAGAAATACCAGCCAGCCAATAGGATGCACACCTGCCACAGAAGAGGGAGAGCTGCTATGGTGCCCAGAATTTGGAAAAAGTGAAGAAAGGAGGACAGAGAGGAGAATTTCCCAAAGCAAAGAAGAGCTTCCTTATTGTTAAGAAAGAAATTCAGGGTTAAAAAAAAAATTGCCTAAACAAACTACCTCATAAAGCGTATTATTTATTTACAGAGTCTACACCTTACTAATTCACTGTCTTTGTGGAAGCTGCTAAATTTAATACAGAAGTCAATAACACAAATTCCCAGTCTCAGACATCCATGATCAAGAAGCAGTACGAACATACACAAAAATAATATCTAAATATAGTAGTTTACTAGTCAATCAACTCAAATTCAAAAAAACAACCAAACAAGACCAATAGTTTCTTTTCTAAAGGGAAGACGAGATAAGAACCATATTACATTTTCTGCCACATACATACAACAAATTACCAAACAAGTCCACAAATAAAACCTAAATTTCATTATATTGTACAATCCTCTAATTGTTCCATTCCATGGTCTTTATTTCTAATGCATGTTTCTGATTACTACCCCAGTTTTCTGAGTAAATTTACATCTTATGGTATTTTATGTGATATTGTGGAAGATAAAAAAATTAGCCCCAACTTTTTTTTTGGTGGGACCAGGGTTCAAACTCATGACCTTGCACTTGCTACTAGGCAGGCACTTGTGCCACGGAGCTATCTCCCCAGCCCCTTAGTCCCAACTTCTAAATTTAGTCACATTAAGGTTTAACTCCACCTCTGCTTCCTTTTGTTCCTTCTAATCCCCCATCAGTTCTTGGGTCTCACTCAGAATTTTCCTGAGATGAGATCCTTTTCCCCAGTAAGTTCCAAATATGATCTAAACTACATAAACCAAGTTTACCTCTGACTTAATTTATAGGCATTAGTATGACTATAAAGTTTTCCAAAAACTAAGATTACTGTCCATAAGTCAATATATTACTAAAATAACTCTCAACACTTCATAGATCTTCTCTGCAAGTTTACTATCTTTAAATCGCAGACAACAACCTACAAGATATTGTCAAATACTTTTCAGACCTATTCCTGAGGACCAAGAATCATACTAGGCACTGTAACGAGAACATGACATATACAATATTCCTCAGACATAAACAGCAAGAATTAGTCACCTGCCTTAAAGCCAAAGAGGCTCCCTCTGGCACAAGTACCTGACCTATTCTCCCTTTTTGAAGACTTCTCTTGGTACCCCAAATGACACTGAGAACTGAGGTGTCCCATAATATATTTTAAAAGTATTTCTTCTTTTGTTTCATAAAGGGTAAACTGTATTGACACTAAACTAATTTTTTAGAATCCAGACACGTGAACTTGGGAAATGTGTGTCTTATGATGGAAGGAGACAGATGCCATAGCAATCTCCTGCCTACATACTCCCCTTTCCCAGCACCCTCTGCCCTCCTTGCAGGCACTGGAATTTGAATTGCAAACATTGCTTGCCAATTTATTTTTATCTCATAATGTCTACTTTCTGACTCCAAGAACACCCCAACCACGCGTTTCAACTCCATCAAGGTCCATAAATGGAGAGTCCCGACCCTGTCCCTTTCACCCTTCCCAGGCCATAAATGGAGATGGAAATCGTGCCACTGTTCACTTCATTAGGCAGCCTAGAGAAAAGCATGTAGCACACAAAAGAGCCCCATCACGTCCACTTAGCTCTGTCACTGAGAGCTAAATTCATAAATCAAGAAATAAAACCAATGTTCCTTAAAGGAAAGGTGTTATATTTGTGAGGAAATAACACAGGCACAAATTTTTAAGCAAAGCAAATAATTTTTTATAATGTACGTGGAGGGAAACAAGACTCTCTGGAAAACTGTTGAATAGTTAAAGTTTCACTTGGTTTATGTAATTGTAAACAGTGAAACTAGTAATATTTAATGGCTATATAGAAGAGTCAGGTGTTACATTTTATTTCACCATAAAAGGCTAATAGATCTTGGCACCTCTTAGAAGTATACTTTTTTTTTTTTTTTTTTTGTCTTTTTGAGACAGGGTCTAGCTATGCAGTTGAGGCTGGCTTTGAGCTCACTTTTGTAGCCCAGGCTGGTCTCAAACTCACATGATCCTCCTGCCTCAGCCTCCCGAGTGCTGGGATTACAGGCATGTGCCACCATGCCCGGTTTAGGAGTATACTTTTTTTTTTTTTTTTGGTCTTTTTGAGACAGGGTCTTGCTATGCAGTTGAGGCTGGTCCTGAGCTCACTTTTGTAGCCCAGGCTGGTCTCGAACTCGCACCAATCCTCCTGCCTCAGCCTCCCAAGTGCTGGGATTACAGGCGTGCGCCACCACGCCCAGCTTAGGAGTATACTTTTATAACATATTTTTATAGTGCAGTATGCTGATAATGTAAAATATCTATGTGGTGCCTGAAAAGGTAACTCCTAAATCCATTCTATAGTAATCTGATGTGTTGTAGTAATGTTTAAAAGATTTTCAAATTGACTTTAACTCTCTCAAGATATAAATACATATAAGCAGTAACTTCTGGTTTCAATAGAGACCACCAATCTATACCTGTTAAAAAAAAAAAAAAAAATATATATATATATATATATATAAAACATTAACTTGAAAAAGAATTTAAACATCACTACTACTATAAATAAACTAAGATTTAAACTTGAGAGCTCGGGGCTGGGGAGATGGCTCCGTAGCACAAGTGCCTGCCTGGCAAGTGCAAGGTCGTGAGCTTGAACCCTGGTCCCGCAAAAAAAAAAAACTTGAGAGCTCAAAAATGGACAAAAAGGATGTATGGAGATCATTTAATTCTTATCACCCACAGTAAATCAGAAAAGATTACACATTCTATACTCATTAATCAAAACACGTAATTAAAAGAACAAGTATTAGCAACCATAAACAACCCAATTTACAAACCTGGTCTAAGTCTGAGATTACAACGTTTCAGACTTGAGGAAAAACACCATCATTTTCTGTTCCAGACGGCTATAAATTCCAATGCAACCTCAATTTGACTTTCTTGGAGAGCCATATCCTACTCAACACAAACCCTTCCTTTACCTTACTCATCTTAGAATTTCATAGTAACTTAAGTTCTGGTTGCTGTTATATAGATCTTGGAGAAGGTAAAGACCATGCTTAAAATTATTAAAGACCATACTGTGCACAATTAAAAGCTGTAACATCAGTATCAGAAATTTTGGGGGTAAGTTGACATTATGTTTGTGTCTCCTCCCCGGAGAAAAAGATGTGTGGTAAGGAGGGCACAACTAAAGTAAAGGGAAGTTCATCAGTGGTTGAACCTCAGAAGTTCATGGATCTTTGACTTGGAAGAAGTGCCAGGAGATTGCTCACTAAAAAGTCACCATTCCAAGTCTTTTAACAACTATAAAAGGAAGAGAACCAGAAGAAAGATTTGCAAGATGCCCCCATTACCAAAGCAGGGAGAAAAATAAGATGACTGACAAGGGACAATTTATAGGACAGAATGAAAACTTTGTTAAAGTTTAAGAGTAAAGAAAATGAGAGAGTAAAAAGATGACATTCATTGTGGATGAATGTATGGGCAGTCTGGAGAGGTAGACAGGTAAACAAAGGCCGGAGTTGTAGAGTGGCAGGATTGGGGATTTGACAGCAGCAATGCAGAGAAAGACCCAGGGTTACAGTACACGTAACATTAAATACAGTGCACAATGTAGCTATCTTGCCAAAGTAAGCAAATCCAGTATTGGGTTGTGTAAGCAGAGGAATCACATGTAAGCTATGCAGGTGGCTCTTCCTCTCTAGTCAGCACCGGTGAGGCCACAGCTGGAGCACAGCATTCAGTTCTGGGCATCGAACCAGCTACAAGAGAGGGAAATTGTAGAGTTCAGAAAAGGGCAAATAAAATAATGAAAGGTTCGGAAAATAAGATCTACAAGTAGGGCCAGTGGTTTCATCAAAGCCCTTCCTGACATTATTAAGCAACTTTTAGGGTAAGATTTTGGTTTCTTTCCCTTCAGTCTTCACTCCCTCAATCCCTCCTTCCACTTTCACAAAGCAGGAAGAATTAAGTTCTTCCCTGGTACTGCAACGGAGGAAGCAAACGAAGTCATAAAAGCATTAATCAGTTCTACCACTGGCTCAATATTTTTAACTAAAGTATGTGCCATTCATGCAACGATAAAGTAATTTTGACAAAAACCACATCTCTAACTGAACTGAGAACAGCATCTAATGAGGATGACTAGAAATAGGGCATTGAGCTGTGTGTGTTGTGTGTTATTTAGAAAACACTGGCTTGATTGGTCTATGATGTCAGATGAAAAATAAAGTCAATTAATCTTCAGGGAGGACAGCTTAGTTTCAACAGCAAGAAACAGTTCTATAAGAGGGCCCGGCGGGATGGCTCAGTGGTCTAAAGCGCCTGCTTGGGAAAGCTTGGGCGGCTTAAGGGACCGCGGTTCGATCCCCGGCACCACATGCTATGCCAGCCCTGCCCTTGGGGTGGTCTGAGCCGGCCATAAAAATGAGTGAATAAACAAAAAAGGTTCTGAAACAAGAAAAACATAAATAAATAGAAACAGTTCTATAAGAAAAAAAAAGAGGGGGCCAGGGAGATAGCGCCGTGGCACAAGTGCCTGCCTGGCAAGTGCAAGGTCATAGGTCCCTGGTCCCGCAAGAAAAAAAAAAAGCAATGAAACAGACTTTCGACTGCAGTCATCAAATTGGCCACACTAGAAATGGATTTCATACTTAGTCCTCTGCTAACTACACATAATAAACCCCTAATTTCTTTAATCCAAATGATTAAATAAAGAATAATTTATGAGCAAAGCCTTAAAAAAAAATTCACATGTACTCTATGGGAAAATTACACTGAGGGTTAATTCCCAATGACTGTAACTAGAACTAAGTAACTAGACTAAGGCAATGAGTATGTTGGAACAACAGAAGTCTTTTTTTCTTTTTTTTTAGATTTTTTTTTTTTTTCTTGTTTCAAAACTTTTGTTTGTTTATTTTTATGGCCGGCTCAGCCTGCCCTGAGGGCAGGGCTGGTGCAGCATGTGGTGCCAGGGATCAAACCGCAGTCCCTGCAGCCACCCAAGCTTTCCTAAGCAGGTGCTTTAGACCTGAACGATCCTGCCCGGCTAGAACAACAGAAGTCTTTGAAAAACATCATTTTTCTTTAAAGTCACACTCCTGTAGCTATTATTACTTGCTCTTAACTAAGCAACAATTCAAAATACCACATTTAATATTTTTAAGACTCATTTCTTTAATTAGCTGTACTTTGTTACTGTGAGCATGAAAATTGCAACAAAAAAATCTTAAACAGAGCCAGACATGGTGGCACATGCCTATAATTCCCACACTTGGGAGGCTGAGGCAAGAGGACTGGTACGAGTTTGAGACCAGCCTAGACTACAACAGTGAGGTCAAGGTCAGCCTGAACTGCATCGGGAGATCCTGTCTCAGAAAGAACCCCCCCCAAAAAAAAGAAAGAAAGAAAGAAAAAAAAAAAAAAAAAACTTAGGGGGGCTGGGGAGATAGCTCTGAGGCACAAGTGCCTGCTGGGCAAGTGCAAGGTCATGAGTTCGAACCCTGGTCCCACAAAAAAAAAAAAAAAAAAAAACAACTTAGGGCCAGGAAGATGGTTCAGCAGTCTAAAGCACCTACTCGGGCAAGCTTAGGCAACTGCAGGGACCACAGTTTGATTCCTGGCACCACATGCTGTACCAGCCCCACCACCAGGGCAGGCTGAGTTGGCCATAAGTAAATAAATAAATAAACATTAAAAAAAGAAAAAATCGCCGGGCATGGTGGCGCATGCCTGTAATCCCAGCACTCGGGAGGCTGGGGCAGGAGGATCGCTGTGAGTTCGAGACCATCCTGGGCTACAAAAGTGAGCTCAAGGCCAGCCTGAACTGCATAGTGAGACCCTGTCTCAAAAAGACAAACAATAAATAAATAAATAAATAAATAAATAAATAAATAAATAAATAAAATAAAATAAAATAAAATAAAATAAAAAAAAGAAAAAAAGAAAAAACCTTAAACATAGAATAAACACATTTGTCCACATAGTAAGGGAGATCTTAAGAATCCAGTACAGACTGAGTTGCATAACATGACACAGAGCTATAACTAAGGGCTAGAAAGGCATCTCAGGTGAGACCATGTGGGGCTATCACAACATTTACTATCCACTCTGTTAAGTTTTAGGCACATTAATCATGGTCAACTGATGTGTCCATTGCCTTCAGTCAACTGGTGAACCTATGGCTCACTCACCACAGCAGGCTGTCTGTTACTACTGAAAGCTAAGCTCTAAAAGTTCCTCCATCATCAAAGTCCTTTATAGTTAACTAAAAGAAAAACTTCAACAGAACAAAACCAAAAAGTACAGCAATTTTATTTCATTCTCCCTTAATTCTGAGAATGCAAAAGGTGGAGACCTATTGCCTTCTTTGATGCCCTCAGGCTATCATGTCCATTCTCTTGCTCCTTCTTACAGTGGAGAGCCCCTCACCTCTATCTTTGCAGTCCATGCTTTATTGGCACTTCCTTTCTGGGCAAACTCACAATATTTTAAATCCTGCTGGGTTCTTTACTCTCCATTCTCATTAATTTGACCAAAAGCCTCCAGCAATAGCAATACCACTGCCTCAACATTTGACTGCCTTGAAATTTCTTTTGCAAGATTAATCATTCTTTTTGCAATGCTTAATCTCAAGTCTCAGGCAAAATCTCTAAACATGAACAAAATTCAAACAAACTTTCTGCCAAACCATAACACATATCATCTGAAGTCCAACCAGCAATGCAGTCTTTTTTCCCAGAAGAAATCTCCCCAGCTTGGTCTTTAAAGGAAGGATTTTTATCAGCATTCTGGTCATCTGAGCTCTGACCAGAATTTTCCATACAGAACAGCTGAAGGCATTCCAGCAGTTCTCTTTCCTATCTTTTCCCAAAAGCACTTGAATAACAGTCAGGTAGTCACAGCAACAACCCTACTCCTGGTACCAAATTCTGACTGTTACTTTTCACTTGCCACTGGGACAAAATACCTGACACCCAGAATTAAGAAAGGAAAAGTTTATTTATCTCAGTTAGTAGAGGCTTTAGTCTATACTCAGCTGGCTTCAAGGCCAAGTGGCACACAGCAGCAAACAAAGAAAAAAGGGAGGAGCCACAGCTGAACTGCTAGCAAGCCTCGTGTCCCTTCTTATACTATAATGCAGATCACCCACTCCAGGGCAGGGATGGCACTCACACCCATAATCCCCACATTGGATCATGAATTAATCATAAACTCTAGGAGTCACCCCAATGACTGCATGAGGCTTTAGGGGGACAACTAGACACAAACTACAAGGGATTAGGTAGAACTTTCAAGGGTCTAGCTGCAAACCAGTGTCCAGCAAAATTTAGGGTTAAAAAGAGAACCACAAAGAGCACCTACACCAACCTCTCATTTAATGAAAAAAAAAAAAAAAAAAACAAAGCCCAAAAATGAGTATTATTTCAAAAGGAACTTCACTTATGATAATGAATAAATGCCAATGCCACTCAATTTTTTTTCTTTTTTTTGGCGGTACCAGGGATTGAACTCAGGACCTTGTGCTTGCCAGCAAAGCACTTATTCTACTGAGCCATCTCCCTGGCCCGCTACTCAAACTTTTGATGTGGCCTAAGAAACTATTTTACTAGATCATAAACCTCATGTACTTCATGCTGAACCTGGCTATGATATACTCACTCACTGTGTTTATAACTGGTCTGGACTGTCTTCAAGAGAGATTCTTGGGCCGGGCGTGGTGGCGCACGCCTGTAATCCCAGCACTCGGGAGGCTGAGGCAGGAGGATCGATGTGAGTTCGAGACCAGCCTGGGCTACAAAAGTGAGCTTATGGCCAGCCTGAACTGCATAGTGAGACCCTGTCTCAAAAAGCAAAAAATAAAATAAAATAAAATAAAAAATAAAGAGAGATTCTTGGACCAGGGATATAGCTCAGTGGCATTACCAAAAAAATACAGAGATTTTTGCATAAATAATACAGGAAATTTGTTTTACAAGTCCTAAATACCCTAGGTTCCTTAATGAAAGAAATCCTTCAAGGAGGACAATATTAATTATAGTCCTGCCCAATGCTCATGCAACTACATTCATGCAATCATAAAGCTTTTTTTTTTTGTTTTGTTTTGTTTTTGTGGGACCAGGGTTCGAACTCACGACCTTGCACTTGCCCAGCAGGCACTTGTGCCTCGGAGATATCTCCCCAGCCCCTAATCATAAAGCTTTTAACACTATACTTTCCATACTTCACATGGATATACAATTGTTTCAGATTATCACTAACAACATAAAACTCATACTTAGTATATTTATGTAGGAGCTTCTTTGGGATTGAAGAATCTTTCTAAACATTAGACATACAATCCTAAATGCTTCTCTACAAGATAGGTCAAAAAATTACAGTGAATATGCATTTTATTTTATGCTACCAGGGAGTGAACTAGGGACCTTGTGCTTGCCAGGCAGGCACTTATGCCACTGAGCTACATCCACAGTCTACACATTTTAATTATAAACAGGTAGCTATTGTTATCAAAAACAAGTAAAAGAAACAAAACAATAAACAACACTATTTGACTAGAAAACACCGTCTTCTCTTGAACAGGGGAAAGAGTTCCCTTGGACTGGAGGACATTTTTATCAACTGTATCACTGAAGGTGCCACGCAAGTATCTTTTCCTGTATGCATCACACCTTGACCATCAACTCCAAATGCTATTTTGACAATACTAACAATGTTATTGTTAGCACATGATTTATCTAAACAACATTTAAGAGAATAATCTAAAATATTTCCAGCCTCACAGGAGAGAATCATTCCTCTTTAAAGGTTTTCCAGGGCCAGCAAGATAGCTTAGAAGTCTAAAGTTCTTGCTTAGGCAAGCTTAGGCAAGCACTCAGGGAATAGGGCAGGCTGAGCCAGCCACATACAAAAAAATATGTAAAACAAAAATAAAGGTCTCCTATATAGCTTATATGATGAACTAACTGCTCTACAAATAACCATACCTAAGAGTTAAAAATTACAAGCTGGGCATAGTGGCGCACACCTGTAATCCCAGCACTTGGGAGGCTGAAGCAGGAGGATCAGTATGAGTTTGAGACCAGCCTGGGCTACAAAAGTGAGTTCAAGGTCAGCCTGAACTGCATACCAAGACCCTGTCTCAAAAAGGAAAAAAAAAAAAACTGCAAA
Organism: Myocastor coypus; assembly: GCA_004027025.1. Lineage (NCBI taxonomy): Eukaryota > Metazoa > Chordata > Mammalia > Rodentia > Myocastoridae > Myocastor > Myocastor coypus. The sequence continues at coordinate 12,245 of PVJA010047197.1, forward strand.
GACACATGCCCTCAAGTATCTATGATGCTGTTTTCCTGAATATAAAGAAAAACAGTCTTCTATTACCCAACCAATGTTTGAGGAAACTAACCAGAGAAGATTTTAGTCCTTAAATTATAGGCTGCTTTATTCCTTTCATATACCATGTGACCATATCAGTTTATTTTGACCGAAAACAACTGTCATCTATAACAAAGTGTGTGTGTATTCTATCTATATGGAAAACTTGTAAAAAAACCAAAACAATTTTAATATTTATTGAAACATGAGATTAAACAACAAATAGTTGTTATTTATTTAATAGATTTATGTTTTCTTCCAAGTTCTATGAAGTTTACTAAGAGAAGAGACTACTGGTGGTAGGAGGGATGATATACTTTCTACAAAATGAAACATTTTTACTGTGTGGCCTAACTAGCATTTCCTGAGCACCTACTGTATGCTGAGATCTGAGCTAAGCAGGTAACTAACTGCTAATCATTTCTCCTAACAATGTTAACATATTCCAGAAAACAGAAACTGACGTCAATGTGAATTCATCTGCAGTTTCAAAACAAGAACTTGGCAAGACATTGAAAATTATAGAAATCACTGATTACAAAATCACGGACTTTTCCATAGTTGTTGGACAAATCATAATTTGTGCAAATAATTGGCTGAAGTAGTTGGATCACTATGATACATCCTACATTCTGATTACACTCTGAGCTGTCTATTGTATTTTGAGCTTTCTCAATATTAAGATACCATATGTAATTAGGCACTGCCTAACAACCAAAGATAGTTCTGAGAAATGTACTGTTTGGCAAATTTTTTTGTACAGGGTCTCACTATGCAGTTCAGAATCATAGTGAACCTCCTGTTTCCTACCTCCCAAGTGCTGGAATTATAGGTGCACACCACTGTGCCTGGACTCCATCGTTGGCTCAGCAAGCTCCAGAGCAGGGCTGGCACGGTAGGCGGGGCCAGGAATCGAACCCCGGCCCCTGCGCTTCCCCAGGCAAGTGTTTAGGCCGCTGAGCTATACCACTAGCCCTTGTCTGGCAATTTTGACTGCAAAAACCTTAATGTGCTGGGGCTCGTGAGATACCTCCATGGCACAGGTGCCTGCCTGGCAAGTGCAAGGTCATAAGTTTGAACCCCCATCCCACAAAAAAAAAAAAAAAAAAACAACAACAACAACAAAAAAAACACCTTAGTGTTTGACTAATTACCTGATTAATACAGATCATTCCATGTGGCTTTCTGATACAATCGCAAGTACTAGATGTAAGAGGCTGCTGTCTACATAAGACTACACACTGTTTATAATAAACTTCTAAAATAAGCATTAGTAGATACTAAAGTAATGAGAAAAATATTACAAATACATAAACTAGTAAATAGTTATTATCAAGCCTTAGGTATAGCCCATAATCATACATGTTATATTGTATGTAACTGCAACAGAGGCTTACACCAACATAACCACAAACATGTAGATTAATGTGTTGCTGTAAGACACTTGAAAGACTACAATGCTACTGATTATGTAGCTCTATTAAATCTTATGGGACTGTGTTCACACATATGCTCTGTTATGGACCAAAATGTTCTTATGTGGAGCATGACTTGAATACACTACAAAACAGTCTGTCTCATCTTCATACTGTATCTCTAAGATGCTAACTATGCAAGCCATTTATATACTAGACCAGTGATGGAGAACCTTCTAGAGCTTCCAATGAGACAAGGTTCAGCATCACTGCATTAGGCAAGCAATGATAGGCATAATGTATTGGACACATTCTTCAACCTTCCTTCTTAAGCCATGAGCTTAACTGATCTTACTATCACAAACTAATATTTGGGCTGGGGAGATAGGTCATTGGTCTAAGTGCCCACCTGGCAAGTGCAAGGACCTGAGTTTGTTCCCCAGTACCACATGCCATGCTAGCCCCAGCCCCAGGTGCACCATGCTGGCCACCAGAACTGGGCATGGTGGTACACACCTATAGGATTACTAGGAGTCTGAGCTGCATAACAAGACCCTGTACCAAATAAATAAAGTATTTTTTTTAATGTAATACTTCTTTGTAAACGTTTTTCTTGTTAGAATGCTTTTTGTTATCTTTTTTGAGACAGGGTCTCACTATGCAGTTCAGGCTGGCCTTGAGCTCACTTTTGTAGCCCAGGCTGGTCTCGAACTCATATCGATCCTCCTGCCTCAGCCTCCCGAGTGCTGGGATTACAGGCGTGCGCCACCACGCTCAGCTTCTTGTTAGAATTCAAATTCCCTTTACAAGGAGTTGATAATCTAATAAATACCATCACTTATATAAATTCTTGAATAAATGAATGAATTTTCTACAATAATAGACTCTAGAGCCAGGCGTGGTAGCGCATACCTGTAATCACAGCACTTGGGAGGCTGAGACAGGAGGATCAATGTGAGTTTGAGACCAGCCTGGGCTACAAAACTGAGCTCAAAGCCAGCATGAAATGCATAGTAAGACCCTGTCTCAAAAAGACAAAAAAAAAAAA